>JAVJIF010005737.1:0-296809 GCA_038442645.1 Agave tequilana | reverse complement strand
ACTTCCCCAGCTCTTCAAGCTCTTCGAGTTACCCTTGCCACCACCGTGATGCTGGAACAAATATGCAAGTGGCACATCAACTCCCGATAAGTCTCGAGCAAAGCAGGCTCCTGTTTCTCCAGAATAGCCAACTCCGCCTCACAGGGAAAGTACTCTTCGTATGGAAGGACCCGAAAGGCAGAGCAGAGATTTCCCACATCTCATGCAAAGCCATGCCCAGCTCGCCAACCGGGGTGAAGAAGGTCCCCGAAGCCGGACAGTACAACTCAAGGATGGCGTAGAAGCACGCCACCTTCATCTCAATGCCGTAGCAGGTCGCCCTGATGGCCTCATAGAGGTTCAACCCCTCCAAGTCCTCCTCGAAGTGAGCGAGGATATAGTTGGTCAACTCCGCCCACCATGTCTTAGGAGGATGAACCCAACCGGGAGCCCTGAAGTCAGTGGCAGGGTAGTTCCCGTCAACTGCGCAGAACTGAGTGAGTGCCAAAGGTCTGCGCCACAGCCGGGTTCTCTCCCACTGGAAGTTCCCGCGATACCTTCCCAGGGTATAGCCCCATTATGCTGTGGGGAGGGCCCGCCCTCGAATAGCCAGACTGAAAGGTCAATCTCCCAACATGGACGGATTCGACGTTTCGGCTTACGCCCCACGCCATCTTCCGAGCCTGAGTCACATTCACGAAAGAAGATAAAGGAAAGTGCCGCTTAGTCGACGGAAGGTAAAACTTCTCGCCATCCAGTTGAAAGATCCATTGTCCTTCGCCTGCCTGCAACTGGCGATCAGGATCGGATGCGGCATCTCCGAACATAAAGTCGGGCTTTCTGTAAGTCCGACGGTCAACATCCTCAAGAGGAGCCGTGGTCAAGATACTCCGTGTGGTCTGCGGATGACCGCCTTGGATGAGTGTATCCCGGACGAGGGAGCTCCGCTCACTAAACAAAGAAGCCTGTCCATGGAATGCAGGCTGAGGTTACCATCTGCTCGACTGGTTAGCCCAAACAGACTGTTCAGGAGACCGGAAGTGTAATGCACTGTAAAGACAGAAATGAACTATGATTAGTTCAACAATCAAGTGGATACGAAGACATAAAAATTCACTAAGGCATAGCCTCGCTCGGCGAGTAAGGCCAGCAAGGCGACAACTTCGATGAAGCTTGACCTCGCGGATAAAATTGCATTTTTTGCAAAAAAGCGTCCAAAGTACCAACTTCGCTTAAGCAGGAGTGGTATAGCCCTAATGGCTGACGTCACAAAGAGGGCATCATGGTCAAAAGTCACCCTTCGTGGCCATGACTGAAGGAACAGACCTATATCCTGTTCCTCAACAGGATGGAGACTGCCCGAGTAATGGCTTCGTACGGAAGCCTAAGGAAGAACTGTTCGGTTCTTAATTCCCTTGTGCAAGGAAAATAGGGAGGTTCAAGGAAACGAGTTCCCTAATGACGACAGATCATATTCGATCGTCCTAATAGCCAAATGTCGGCTCCAAAGGAGAGAGACCACGGTCCTAATCAGATAGGAAAATCCCTTACCGGTGACTGGTCGCTCGATGACCGGAGGAGGAGGACCCTCCGCTGCAGAAGTCGTCACTTCTTTTCCCGCTCGTCTTTTGGGCGCCATTAAAGAGTTGCAAGAGTTCTCAAGGTTCTCTGAACGGAGAAGGAAGAGGAAGAGGGAAAGTCAAGAAATTTCTCTGAAAAAAAGGAGATCTTTTCCTGCTTAGCCCGATCGGGCTTTTATAAGCCAATCAGCGCCTGGAACGAGGCCTCGAAAAGGGCGTACGCCGCCGTTTCGAATTAATTTGAAACGCCGCCCAAAGCGCCTTCCCGAGAAGCGCTAGTTCAACTCCACTAAGGGTTAACTTCGCACTGGAGCAAAGTGCGGACTTCGCACAATCCTTCAAGGACTTCGCCGAGAGGCTTACCTTAGCCCTCTAAAAAGGCGCTGACATGCCAGTCTCGCGAAGATCACTCAAAGAAAGGACTATCTCCTTAACTCCGCATACAGTTTTGCCCCGCTATGGCCAAACTCTCAATGAAAGCAAGCAAAAATCAGATGATTAGAAGATGAACTTTCATTGATTTAAAAGGAAGGGTACATTGATATTACATCAAGGCTGTGTTCATACAACACATTCAGTGGCTCGACAGGGTCATTTGCGCAAAAGCATACAAGTGGTTTTATCCGCTTCTAAGTCAAGCCGACTGGACAAAGAAGGCCTTCCTCCTGCACAGGGCTGTAATCAGTGGTACTGCAGGACACGGTCATTATTCTCCACAAAATAGCAGATCTTGCCAGGCCATTTTTGTTGAAGCCTGGCAATAAAAACCTACGTATAATGGGAATCGGCAGTGATACCAGTGATCTAACGGGTGTGAGGCCCGTTTCCCGAAGTGGATCGCCCCCAAAGGCACCAAAGTTGAAAGTCGGCAATGATGCCGGCGATCCCACAGGCGACGCCCACTATCTTGAAGCGGATCCTCTCCGGTAAAAGCGCGGCCAGCCTCACCTCAGAACGAATCATCTCGGATAAAAGGCTGTCAACAGCCTCTGGGACACGCACCCGCTGCCCCGAATTGTTCCTCCTGCTTAAAAGTAAAGCTTCAACTGGGGAAGCATAAGGCAATTTCATGGTTTCTTCATCAAGTTACCAGACTGACGAGCATAGCCCACTGCAAGGCAAATCAGAACAGATTAGCAGTTAAGCACAGAAAAAACTGCAAATCAGAATTTTTTTGGCGGCAAAGCAATCCAATTTCAGTAAAAGCAGAGGACAAGCCTCGCCTGCACAGCACTGATGGGCTGGCTCAGCAAACGCCAAGTCCAAGTCTCGCCTATATGGCTAGCCAGACTGACCCCGTGGGATATAGTCTTAGCTCCGCCTATATGGCAAGACTGGCTCAACTATTGAAGAGACCAAGTCCCAAGTTCTGCCTGCGTAGCGGACTTAACATGCAGTGATCTCTTTCTGATCAGACAAAATGATAGCTTCGCAGAAAGCTATAATGAGATCCTTCTCCGCAGCAGCCAATTGCAAAGATGAAGAACAAGGGAAACTAATCCCTGAAGCAGCTGTCAAAGCTAAATTAAGGGAGATGAATTCCCTAAAATCGGTGAAGTCTTTGAATGATCAAGACTTACCGGTCCTTGGCCGGGTAATAACTAGAGTGGGCATTCCCACTAATTCAGAGATCTGAGTATCTCTTTTAAACCAAGAGAAGAGAAGAGAGGCAAAGCACTTCTCTTCAGAGGACCTCAAGTGTCCTATTTATAGGCCCCATGGCCTGAGCGCTCCTGCCTCAAGCGTGAAAGCACGAGCGCATTTAAGGCATTTACTGCGCCTTGAGAACAGGGACGGTTTTCCTTGGAACCGTACGAAGGGAGAAACGTCTCCCTCACAAAGGCACTTATTGCGCCTTGAAGAAAGGGAATATCCTCCCTTGGAAACGTGCAAATCGGAGAATATCTCCCTCGATCAGCACGAAGAAAGGAGTAATCCTCCTCGTAACCAGCCACGGCAGTTGGTCTCGGGAAAGCGACAGATGTTCCAGAGCGAACTTATCTAGCTGTGAAGCTACCCAGACGTGAGTCTACATGATTCCTCGGCGAATCTACATCCCAAAGCAGGATTTAAAGCGAAGCTGAACTCAACCATCATGGCGACGTTCATACTCCACACACCACCGATCAAAGCAATTCAAAGTGTTTCGAAGCCTGAGTTATTGCAGACTCTCGAAAACTTTGAAGGGGGTCTTGTTGACACTTAAAAAAGACAAGATTCTTATTGGTCTAAACAATGTCTAAACTTGTTGACATTTACAAAAGACAAGTGACAGACGAGCTGAAGACCAGTTTTCCACCCATCTCCGAGGGACAAGGAAGCAACTTGGACTCCACTGATCCAGCAAGCAGACAGTGAACCCGGATTGTTTCTAAACAGACCTCAGCAGTCTAAGGTGCTGGCACTTAGCATCGCATGAGCCCAAAGGGATAGCCTCGCCTGAGAGGCTAACATCACTCGACTTCGCCTTGAAGCCATCCAAAGCCTCGCCAGGAAGCTAATTCGCAACTTTGCCAAAGAGGACTTCCAGCTCCGCCAAAGGGTTTCTTTCGGACTTCGCCAGAAGCTGCCTCTAGCTCCGCTACGAGCTCAATGCGGACGGCTCCGCTATGAATCTGCCACGGTCAACCTTTGACCAATCAAATCTCCGGATAAGATCAGATCCAATCAGATCAAATCTAATTAAGATCAAATCAGAGATCAAAATTGGCAGTTGATTGCCACAATCTCTTGACTCTTCTTAAAATGAGTAAGAAGATCAGGAGAAATCCTCCAACGATATGGAAAGGATCAAAACAGATCAAGAGGATCAACCGACCTGCCAATTCTAGCTTCGCAGAAGCTGATCCTAACCTCGCAGCAAGGCTACTTTTCAGATTTAAACAGATTTGATTCAATCTGTTTCCATATCTTCAAGGAACGATTATACCCTTGCTTTCCCTATAAATAACCCGCCAGGGGTACAAGGAGGGGAGAGAGAGATCAATCGATCAAAGAGGGATCAAAGACGCGCAGAAGACTCCACAAGCAGAGGCTTCTTCAAAAAGCACCGTGCGCTCTCGAATTCAGAGACCTTTTAGAGAATTGCTTTCTCTATCCAGGGTGTTGATACCCTAACATCGTCCTTCTTCTCAAAGAATCTCCGGAACCAGGCGAGAAGGAATTCCTTATTGAAGGCGATTTTGAGAAGCAGCAAGAGGGTTCTACCAACCTTCTGTTCTCTGATTCCCCGAACCAGGCGAGAAGGGAATCTCATCGCTCGCATCGTCAAAGGGACAAAGTGGTCGCGCGCTGACCAGACTCCTATCGGCACACTTCTCCAGAATCTCTGAGGAGATCTACTTGTAATCTTTTTAAGAATACTTGTAATTTAGCTCCTCAAACTCCTTTTTGTAAGTTTTCTCCCTTTGCAAACATAATAGAAAACAGTAACCAATACTCGTAGTAGAGCAGTCCAATGTTGATCACTAGGATTGCTAGTGTATCTGCTTAACTTACTTACAACGTAAGCAATATCGGGTCTAGTGCAATTCATCAAATATATTAGACTTCCGATAATCTAAGAATACTCCAACTAGCGTATTCCAGTTCATTATTCTTATGAAGGTGAATGTGTGAGAGAAAAGGATTAGTATTCTCTTTTATCCCATGATCCTTAAATCTTTCTATCATCTTCTCTACGTAGTGAGTGAGATAAACTGATTCCATCTGGTGTTCTGGTGATTTTAATTCCTAAAATTACATCAGCAACCCCCAGATCCTTCATGTCAAAACTGTTAGATAACATTCTTTTAGTGGACTTAATAATTTCAATATTAGTCCTAAGTATCAACATGTCGTCTACATAAAGACAAACAATGATACATGCATTTCCAACTGTTTTAGTGCAAACACACTTATCGCATTCATTGATAATGAATCCATCTTTGATCATGACACTATCAAATTTCTCATGTCATTGTTTTGGAGCCTGCTTTAGATCGTATAAGGATTTTACCAATTTACACACTTTGTGTTCTTGGCCCTTGACTATAAATCATTCAGGTTGCTCCATATATATCTCTTCATTTAATTCACCATTTAAGAATGCAGTCTTGACATCCATTTGATGGATATCTAAGTTATGCAATACTGCAATTGCAATCAACATCTGAATGGATGTTATTCTTGTTACTGGTGAATAAGTATCAAATTAGTCAAGTCCTTCTTTTTGTCGATAACCCTTGGCTACCAATCTAGCCTTGTACTTATCGATAGATCCATCGAGTTTTAATTTTCTTTTGAAAATCCACTTACACCCAATTGGTTTACTTCCAGGAGGCAAGTTTACAAATTTCCAAGTATGATTACTTAATATGGATTCTATTTCGCTATTTATAGCTTCTTTCCACATTTGTGCTTCTGGGGTTGACATAGCCTTTTTAAATGTTTGAGGCTCGCTTTCAATAGCATATGCTATGAAATCTGGACCAAAAAATTTTGAGATTCTAGATCTCTGACTTCTTCTTGGTTCAATTCCGCATTAACAATCGGTTCCTCAAGACTTTCGTCCCTGAACGCCATCTCATGTGTTCTTTTCTCAGAAGTCTTGTCTGTTTCCCGTTTATATAGAAAAATATCTTCAAAGAACACAGCATCTCTAGATTCGATAATCATGTTTACATGAATATCTGGTATCTTTAATTTATGAACCAGAAATCTGTAGGCACTACTATTCAAGGCATATCCTATGAATATGCAGTCCATAATTTTTGCTCCCAACTCAGTCTTTTTAGGTAATGGTGCTAGTACCTTTGCAAGGCACCCCCACATTTTGAGGTAATGGTAGGAAGGTGTCCTTCCATGCCATAACTCAAATGGTATAAGACCAAGTTTCTTATGGGGTACTCTGTTTAGAATATAATTTGCAGTTAACAGAGCTTTCCCCCACAAGTTCTGTGAAGCTCCAGAACTTACGAGCATGGAATTGGCCATCTTTTTCAAAGTTCTGTTCTTCCGTTCAATTTTATTTTACTGAGGAGTATATGGTGTTGTTGTTTGATGGATTATACCAAATTTAATACATAACTCACTAAAATCATTTGATTCAAATTCTCTGCCTCTATCGGATTTTAGAATCTTGATATTCTTATTAAGTTGATTCTCAACTTTGGCTTTACATGTTATAAACATATTTATTGCCTCATCCTTACTGTTTAAAAGATACACATAGCAGTGTCTTGTACAGTCATCAATAAAAGTAATAAAATACTTTTTACCGCCTCTAGTTGGCATAAACTTCAAGTCACACGGATCGCTATGAATTAACCCTAAAGGTTCTGTATTTCAATCAATTGAGTGAAATGAATTTTTCGCTAACTTAACCTCAACACAAATCTCACACTTGCGAATTTCTTCCTAGTTGAGTTTAGAAATATATCCTAGATTAGACAAGTTCTTTAAAGACTTGTAATTTACATGCCATAATCTAGCATGTCATAAAGTAGGAGACTCAAGTAAATAAATAGAAGATTTTTCTTTATTTATAAGCTTCGGGTACAAATACACAGACTTTTTATCTACCACTGCAACATTGACTTTAAAAAGTCCATCAATAAGATAACCCTTTCCCACATACATCCCTCCCTTAGTAAGTACAAATTTATCTGATTCAAAAATCATTCTAAATCCTTTCTTACTAAGTATTGATCCAAAGATCAGATTCTTGCGGATATCTGGAACATGTAGTACATCGTTCAGAAAAAGCTCTTTGCCAGATGTCCACTTCAGGATGACCTTGCCTTTTCCTTCAACCTTTGAGACGGCTGAGTTTCCCATGAATAGTTTCTCATCTTGCTCTAATTTTTGATATTCAGTGAATAATAATTTTTCAGAACAGATGTGTCGAGTAGCCCCTGTGTCTACCCACCAATTCTTATTGTTGGTTATCAGATTCACTTCTGACACCACAGCTGAAAGGCTTGGCGACGCATGGTCGGTCAAGTTTGCCTGTGGATGGTTCTTCTTGTTTTTTTTGAGACGGCTGCGACATTCATTCGCCTTATGCCCTTCTTTGTTGCAGATGTAGCAGGTTCCCTTGAAGCGCATGTTCTTGCCTTCTTGGACCTTGCCTTTATACCCCTAGGAAGTCTTCTTCCGCTTTAAGCCTTTGGAAGTAGACGCTTTCCCCTTTGAGTCTTCGATCTCATTGGCTTTGGCTTCATAGGAGTTCTTACTGCTCCTTTTCTCGGACTTACTATTGTCCTCCTCGATTCGAAGCCTCACAATGAGATCTTTCAACTTCAGCTCCTTTCGCTTATACTTCAGATAGTTCTTGAAATCTCTCCACGCAGGTGGGAGTTTCTGTTGGCCCAGAGGCCTTCCACTCTAGTTTTGATAATGATTAACTCATGTAGTTATGTTTACTAATAATCTTGTGATTTTAGTTTCAGATCATTTATCAAGGTATTAGTTGGTGATTAGCTTCAATAAGGAGTTTGGAAGCTTTCACATTGTGATTCCAAAGCCCGAGCATCAAGATCATACATTGCACTCGTTGGAGTCTAGCTCGGTGGATCACGTTTTGGATCGAGTCAACTTGAAGACGGAGTTCATTAAGAAGACTTAGGTATCCTAGTTTAGTGTGTTTTAGATCCATGTGTAAAGACTAGATAGTGTGATATACTCAAGTTCACAATACACACACGTTTTATGTTTTGGATATTGGTTTTCAGTTTTTGGTTTAACCGATATTGGTTTTCATGAATAGTAGATCAAAATAAGTTTAGATGGTTTATGTATATTAGATGTGTTCTATATACATGCATGCTTAACTTCCTAGACAAACTTATTTTGACTTAACTATTCATGTGTTTTATGTTTTGGTATTTTAACAAAACATATTTTTGGAATTAAAGACAAAAACTATGATATGTATATGTTTTGTGTATATTGAACTTATGTCCATATGCAACATGCCTAAAAGTGTTTAAGTATCATGTTTTGTATTTGAATGTGTTTTAGGAAAAATCAGATTTCCTATTGAAAAATCTAAGTTTGGTAAAATACAGTTTTTGGTTTTTGACAATATTTGTAAGACACAAAAATGATTCAAAATGTTTGATATTTGTCTTTAAATTTTATCACATGTTTGTATATCAATGAAAAATGATAAAACTATTTTTGTGAAATTTTAGAAGATTTATGGGATTTATTAGAATTTTTTTTAATAAGTTTTTCTGACCCAAATTATTGCCTGCCAGGCTCTGGCGGTCGACCAGTCCGGTCGACCGAATTCCAGAGAACGGTCGACCGACGTGCATAGACCTGTGCACGTTGACCAGGCACCGGGCTCGGTCGACCGACCAGAGAGCTTTGCTCTCTGTTTTTGGGCGGTTGACCGGACGGTCGACCGGGTTCCTCCAACGGTCATAATTATGACCGTTGGCGGTCGACCGGGCGGTCGACCGCCAGCCGCCAGTGCTGACAAACAGCCCCAACGGCTAGTTTTTGGTAGAGGCCTATTTAAGCCCCATTTCTTGGGGATTTTGGACAAGATTTTTGAGCCAAAAATTCCAGATCTCTCCAGTGTTTTTACAAGCATTCAAAAGTGTTTTAAAGCTTAAAGATTTCATCTTTGTTTTTGTTTTCAAGGGTTTTTGGAAAAATCAAAGAAAATAGGATTTTGGGATATTATTTTAGATCTTCATTTCTATCATTTTAAAGTGGTTTTCCAAGTAGTTTTTTTTCTTTGATATTTGATTTCCAAAACACCTTGAATTCCACACTTGAGCTATATCCTCTATCCTATTCTATAGGATCATTTATTTGTGGGAAAAAAATTGTTTGTGGTTGAGGAAACCACCAAGTTGTAAACCCTTTCTTGTTGTATCCCTCTTTGGTAGAAGTGGATTTGGGTTATTGGTTGCTCCCTCTTTGGTAGAGGTTGAGGTTGTAGTTTACTCCCTCTTGTGTGAGGTGGAGTTGGACTGGTGTTTGCCTCGGTGAAGGTTGTATTTGGTGGGTTGGTGGAGTTTGGTACTCTGGTCTTCGGTAGACCATTTGTATTGCCTCGGTGGAGGTTGTATTGGTTGAGAGAGGAGTTCGGTACTCCTAGTAGATTAGAAATCCTTCTTGGTGAAGGCGGGGACGTAGAGCTAGGGGCTCGAACCTCGGAACATATCTTTGTGTTTGCGTTTGATCCATTGTCTCTTAACCCTCTCTCTTTATTTGTGTTGTGCATCATTCATATCATATTTGCTTGTGTTGTGCCTTGCATCATTTATATTGCTTATATCATCTCTATATGCTTGGCTTGTGTTTGTGTGCCTTACTTGTGCTTAACTACGAGAGCTTCATATAGCGCCTCAACTCTTATTCAGAGGAATCAAGAGGAGTTAGTCCAGAGCCCTGCACGGGGAATTCGGCTACACTCGTTGGTTATACTAAGTTTTGTTGCAAATTAGTTTTAATTTCCGCATTTAGTTTCTATATTAGCCATATCACCTATTCACCCTCCCTCTTGGTGATTTCAATTGGTATCAGAGCCTACGCTCCTGATATTTGGTTTAACCACCTAGGAGTGAGATATTGGTTTGCTAATCTATCATTTGCATTTGCACGTATATTTGTTTGCACACACTCATGGATTGCTTGTTACCTCCCATGTTTGATGTTTCCAACATTGACACATGGAAATTTAGGATGTCCATGTATTTGAAAACCCTAGGCTTGCATGTTTTCCTTGCCGCTACCAAGAAATGCTATCTTGGTAACCGCAATCATGTAGGGGCCAATACACTTGCCCTTGAGGCTATTAGAAGCACGCTTAACAAAGAATATCTTATGCTTATTTCTAACTATGATTCCGCCTTTACAGTGTGGAACAAGTTGACCACCTCCAAGCTTCAATTGTCAATCCAACAGGAGGAAGAATCTAGTGGAGAATCCGAGTCACAATGCTTCATGGTCCAAGGGAATAACTCCCTTGAGGTACATTCGGATACTCAACTAGATAGTACTAGCTCTTCATTTGATGATCATGATAGTATGGATGCCAATGCTTTAAATGAAGAGTTATCTATTGTTTGTGAAAACCTCCTTGAAAAATATAAAGTTTTGAAAAAGAAAACTTGTAAGATTAATAAAGAAAAAGAGGATTTGTTTTTAAAACTTGAGTTGGTTTTGCAAGAGAAGGTTGAGATTTCTAATGAGAGGGACTCATTGAAATCTAAGCTTGATCTTGTCATAAAAGAAAATAAATTTTTGAAAAATAAAAATGATTGTGAAACAATTTTGAAGAAAAATGAAAACTTGTCTTCAAAAGTTGATTTTGTTTTAAAAGAAAATGATTCTTTAAAAATGAAAATTGCTTCTATTTCCAAGGAATTGGAAATTGTTTTAAAGAATAATGTTTCCTTGAAAAATAATATTAATTCACATGTTTGCCATGCTAGAATAGCTTCACCTAGTTCATCTATAGCATGTTCCACTTCTTCTTTGATTAAAAATGATATATCTATGCTTAAGAAGAATATGGATTGTTTGGGCTCTACTTTGAGCCAATGTGCCTTGAACCATACACGCTTCGAATCCTTGGTTCGAAAGAAACAAGTTCCACCTATGCTTGCACACCATACACGACATACACATGCTCATCACGGTCATAAACATCACACTATGTATGCTCATGTGTACACATGTACACATTGTGGACGTAAGGGCCACCTTACTAGATTTTGTTATGATAGAATACATGTTGAAAATTTAGCAAATAATTTTGTTTGGGTTAGGAAAGGGACTAACCCCTATGGACCCAAAAGAGTATGGGTACCAAAGATCACCCCTATTGTATTTGATGTAGGTGTGGGCTCTCGCATGACGTGAGAGTTGCAGTACCTTAGAGTGGATGCGTTCCGAGCTTCATGTGGACTATTTGGATGCATCACTTTCAAGGGGAGTTTGGTGGGAGGACCACCTTATTTTGGAGACATGGAGAGTTGCCTCATAGGTTTTGGTAACGGTCTCTTACTCCTTATTTATTTATGCATATTTTTCATGTTCATTATTTATAGCATGTTTTTGATATTTATAGATTATTATGAAAATACCTTGATTATTAGATCCTTGACATACATGTATAGCATTTTGAGACAACCATATTTAATATGGACAATTACTTTAGTGTTCTCTCCATTGTTTAGCTATCATGTATTTCATAGTTCTAATAACATGTAGATTTACATAATAATTGTAACGCCCCGATCCCCAAGGTACGGGGACGTTATGGCGACGTACATACGCGAGGTGGAAACACCCTCACGCGTACGTTAAGCCTCAGTACAGGACATACCTTCCATATACACAAGGGTTCCAGCAATAGATAAGTATAAGAATACCTGCAGAAAGAGGTGAGGAACATAACAGATATGAAAAATGGGGACAAATAAGATAACAGAAACAAATCACCAAGATACCTATGAATAGTCCCGATGAGGAATCTCCTATGTGACTCCAAGGCACGCTCTGATACTACGGTACCTCGGGTCTCCAACCTGGGCACGCAAACCCAGGGTCGTCAGAAAGCGACCTAGTGAGTGGTAAAATGAAGGAGGCAGTAATATATACAATAGTAATACAAGCACGATACTAATATATAATACATGATGATGTACTAGTGATACTATATAATAAGTATATAAGAAGCAGTAGAAATATAGACATGTTATCTTTTAATACCATCACTACCTAGCCGGTTATTATCGGGTCATGTCTATAGTCGTATCCAGTTTATATAATAATTACTGTTGTCTAGTGGAGACGTACTAGAAATGAATCAACTATAATTTATAACAGAAAAACATTCACAAACTAGCCATAAGACGGTAGCTCTCTTTCCCACAATTGCAACGGATTCAGAATCGTCCAAATCGGAGTCCGGATGCTCCCGATATCGCTCGAAGACCCAAAACCGAGAGAAAAGGTTAGTTACGTAATAACAGAAATTATGCAGGGGGCTATTTGTAAATTTGCAGGGGCCTTAAAGTAAATTATAATTTTACAGGGGCTAAAAGGAAATTGTACCTTTAACGGGTCGGGTTTGGGTGTAAATGGGTCGGGTTTGGGTTAAACCCAAAACTCGAAACCCGTTTGGGTTTCTTCCCTAAGCGCATGGCGGTAGCAGCAGCAGCTGCTGCCGCCGCCCGCGGCCGCTGCGGCTGGCGCGGCCACCGCGGCCCAGCCGCGCGGTGGCGCGGCCGCCTCCCCGGCGCCGGCGGTGCTCCGGCGCCGGTCCGGCCGGCAACTGAACGGGAGAGAGAGAGAGATATGGGGAGGGCTGGAGTTTCCCCCTCCCCCACAGCCGGCCCTGCGCCGGCGGCCGCCGGCGCTTGGCCGCCGGTCAGGCCGTCGGAAGAGGGAGAGGGAGAGGGATAGAGGGGGAATTGAGAGATGGAAGGAGAGAGAGGGAGTGGGTTTTTAAAGGGGGTGAATGGCGATGGGGGAAGAGTGGAGAAGAATGGAGAAGAAGGAAAAGAAAAGAAAAGAAAAGAAAAATTAATATAATTAGTATTATATTAATATTTTATTGGCCCAATATTTGATCAGCTCCGAACGGTACCCAAAAATTACAAAAAATAGAGAATATTATCCTGAGACGTAATATGAAAACGGTTTGTCGAAATTCAAGACGGTTTGCAAATTAAAAATCCTGAAAGCTGTCGCCGGCACCGGGCGCACCGATTTGGCCGGATTTTGATAAATTCAGAAAAATCCCCAAAAATACCCCAACATAGAGAATCCGATTCTAAGACACATGTGAAAGCGGATTCTTGAAATATGACTCTATGTGTGAAGGAAAAATCGTAGAGCCGATTATCGGTATCGGTCGACACCGACTACGGAGATTTTCCAAAATAATCCAGAAAATTTTCAGAAAATCCTGAAAAATCTCAAATATTAGAAAATGATTTAGAAACTAAAATCGACTCAATCGGACTACCATGAAGGTCAAATCAATTTTGTACATCATATCGCGTACTGATACTGTGATACGTACATCAAGGATCAGGGGGTTACAATAATCATGTTTATTTTTATCATGTTGATTTATGTCTCGTTTTATGCTTCAAGTTTTGAATATATGTTTAAATGTTAGTTTTCTTTAAGATTAGGATTTATACTTGTACATATAGTGGGCCACAAATAACTTTTTATATGTTTGAGCTTGAACGCTTATTTGTACCCATTAGATGTGCTAGTATAGTCTAGTTTTGATGATTCATGCATTTGACTTGTATTCCTATTTTTGGACATGTTTTATGATCATGTGTTTTCACTTCATGTATATGTCCATCTTGTCTAACTATTGATTATAAATATACATCCTTTGAGCCACGTGCCTTCATGCATATATTATTGTAGACTCGTTATATTTTGGATATGTATGTATACTTTAGTTTGTACTTGACATACATATGCCATGAAGAAATCAAGTTTTGATGATTTTCGTGTTTTAAGGAATATCGAGCTTGAATGTCTATTTTCATGATGCCATGTTTCACATTACACTTGTGCACTCACTTTATTGGTTTCTCATGATTTTGTTTTCATGAGTATGTTATGTGCCCTATTAGATTTCGAGTGATTAGTGCCATGTGATTTACATGTGTTTCATGAAACATAATTTTGTTTTATTCCTTACTTGAAGGATTTTGTACTAGTTTAAAAGTTTTTCA
Source organism: Agave tequilana (assembly GCA_038442645.1). Taxonomy (NCBI): domain Eukaryota; kingdom Viridiplantae; phylum Streptophyta; class Magnoliopsida; order Asparagales; family Asparagaceae; genus Agave; species Agave tequilana. The sequence goes on along the minus strand of JAVJIF010005737.1, from coordinate 282,537 downwards.
TTTAACTAGTTGCGAGATTCTTCGTAAGATATGAGATACATTTGATATTATTATTGTTTCAATTGGTATCATTGGATTTTTTTCAGTTGGTATCAAAATTGACATTTCTTGTATACTCATATAATTTTTTATGTATGTATGCTTACACTTCAAATAGTATCAATTTCGATTGGTATTAACATCTTTCATACATATATATATATTTTGTTTATGCTAAGCTTGAGTTTTAATGATATCATATTTCAATTGATTAGTTTTTCAATTGGTATGCTAATACAAGCTTTTGCATAATTTCAATTGGTATTTCATAAAGGGGGAGAAAACTCATATTTTATCTTTCAATTGGTATTTGGTTTACCCTAGATTTCCACTCCCTTACTTTATGATAGAAAATGAATTAAAAAATTGTAGAATATTATAATTTCAATTGGTATCATATGCTTAAAAAGAATAATACTCTTTATTGATATCAAGATGTTTATTTGAATGTTTTTTATTAGTATCAAGATACTTTTACTTCTTAAGTTGGTATCAATATTTTTATGTTTCCCTTCAATTGGTATTAAGATGCACTACTTTGACATATTTTTTTTTGGTATCTTAATTGATTGTCACCCCTTATTTACATCTTTTTTTGTTTTTAGACAAAAAGGGGGAGAACATTGCATTTATTGTTTTTAACCCCTTTGTTGATTTTTTTGGTTCGAACAAAAAGGGGGAGAAGAATTTATTGTTTTGTTTTTACTTTAACCCCTTTGTTGATGATTGACCAAAATGATGAGGAGAAGTATTTGAGTTTATATGCATGTTTTATATGCATGTTTTGTTTTATTTATTAGTTTGTCGTTTAATTGTTTAATTGGTATCAAGAGCATTATTTAAGAGCATGTTTTATTGGTATCAAGAGCACGTTTTATGCATAATGCATTTCATATGTTTGGTATCAAGAGCATGTTTTTGTATTTGGTACCTTATTTTATGCATGTCTATGCATACATATTTGTGAGCTTTCATTGCATATTTATTGTTTTTTGTTATGCATGAGTTAAGGGGGAGCTTCTTTGAAGCTTAACTTTAATCCATGCATATATAACTCCATGAGTTTTGTCTTCATCAAAAAGGGGGAGATTGTTGGCCCAGAGGCCTTCCACTCTAGTTTTGATGATGATTAACTCATGTAGTTATGTTTGCTAATAATCTTGTGATTTTAGTTTCAGATCATTTATCAAGGTATTAGTTGGTGATTAGCTTCAACAAGGAGTTTGGAAGCTTTCACATGGTGATTCCAGAGCCCGAGCATCAAGATCATACATTGCACTCGTTGGAGTCTAGCTCGGTGGATCACGTTTTGGATCAGTCAACTTGAAGACAGAGTTCATCAAGAAGACTTAGGTATCCTAGTTTAGTGTGTTTTAGATCTATGTGTAAAGACTAGATAGTGTGATATGCTCAAGTTCACAATACACACACGTTTTATGTTTTGGATATTGGTTTTCGATTTTTGTTTAACCGATATTGGTTTTCATGAATAGTAGATCAAAACAAGTTTAGATGGTTTATGTATATTAGATGTGTTCTATATACATGCATGCTTAACTTCCTAGACAAACTTATTTTGACTTAACTATTCATGTGTTTTATGTTTTGGTATTTTAACAAAACAAATTTTTGGAATTAAAGACAAAAACTATGATATATATATGTTTTGTGTATATTGGACTTATGTCCATATGCAACATGCCTAAAAGTGTTTAAGTATCATGTTTTTGTATTTGAATGTGTTTTAGGAAAAATCAGATTTCCTATTGAAAAATTCAAGTTTGGTAAAATACAGTTTTTGGTTTTTGACAATATTTGTAAGACACAAAAATGGTTCAAAATGTTTGATATTTGTCTTTAAATTTTTATCACATATTTATATATCAATGAAAAATGATAAAACTATTTTTGTGGAATTTTAGAAGATTTATGGGATTTATTAGAATATTTTTTAACAAGTTTTTCTGACCCAAATTATTGCCTGCCGGGTTCTGGCGGTTGACCAGTCCGGTCGACCGAATTCCAGAGTCGGTCGACCGAACGGTCGACTGACGTGCACAGACCTGTGCACGTTGACCAGGCACTGGGCTCGGTCGACCGGTCGGTCGACCGGCCAGAGAGCTTTGCTCTCTGTTTTTGGGCGGTCGACCGGACGGTCGACCGGGTTCCTCCAACGGTCATAATTATGACCGTTGGCGGTCGACCGCCAGCCGCCAGGGCTGACAAACAGCCCCAACGGCTAGTTTTTGGTAGAGGTCTATTTAAGCCCCATTTCTTGGGGATTTTGGACAAGATTTTTGAGCCAAAAATTCCAGATCTCTCCAGTGTTTTTACAAGCATTCAAAAGTGTTTTAAAGCTTAAAGATTTCATCGTTGTTTTTGTTTTCAAGAGTTTTTGGAAAAATCAAAGAAAAAGGATTTTGGGATATTGTTTTAGATCTTCATTTCTATCATTTTAAAGTGGTTTCCCAAGTAGTTTTTTTTCTTTGATATTTGATTTCCAAAACACCTTGAATTCCACACTTGAGCTATATCCTCTATCCTATTCTATAGGATCATTTATTTGTGGGAAAAGAAATTGTTTGTGGTTGAGGAAACCACCAAGTTGTAAACCCTTTCTTGTTGTATCCCTCTTTGGTAGAGGTGGATTTTGGTTGTTGGTTGCTCCCTCTTTGGTAGAGGTTGAGGTTGTAGTTTACTCCCTCTTGTGTGAGGTAGAGTTGGACTGGTGTTTGCCTCGGTGGAGGTTGTATTTGGTGGGTTGGTGGAGTTTGGTACTCCGGTCTTCGGTAGACCATTTGTGTTGCCTCGGTGGAGGTTGTATTGGTTGAGAGAAGAGTTCGGTACTCCTTGTGGATTAGAAATCTTTCTCGGTGAAGGCGGGGACGTAGAGCTAGGGGCTCCAACCTCGGAACATATCTTTGTATTTGCGTTTGATCCATTGTCTCTTAACCCTCTCTCTTTATTTGTGTTGTGTATCATTCATATCATATTTGCTTGTGTTGTGCCTTGCATCATTTATATTGCTTATATCATCTCTATATGCTTGGCTTGTGTTTGTGTGCCTCACTTGTGCTTAACCACGAGAGCTTCATATAGCGCCTCAACTCTTATTCAGAGAATCAAGAGGAGTTAGTCCAGAGCCCTTCACGGGGAATTCGGCTACACTCGTTGGTTGTACTAAGTGTTGTTGCAAATTAGTTTTAATTTTCGCATTTAGTTTCTAGATTAGCCATATCACCTATTCACCCCCCCTCTAGGTGATTTCAATTTCTCCACGATAGTAGCAACCTGAAAGGTTTCAGGTAGAATCATACCTTCGGCTTCTATCTCGTGCACGATAAGTTAGAACTCTTGCACCTGATTAATTACAGTCTTGCTGTCCACCATTTTGTACTCCAGAAATCGTCCTACGATGAACTTCTTGGTACCAGCATCCTCAGTCTTGTACTTCTTGTCAAGACTGGCCCATAGCTTCTTTGCCGTTGTGATAGGACTGTAGACATTGTAAAGAAAGTCATCCAGTCCATTTAAAACATAATTTCGGCAAAGGAAGTCACCTTGAGTCCATGCATCGACTGCAAGGACTGAGTCCCGATTAGTTCCGGATTCTGGTGGATCTTCTTGCAGGAATTTGGCTAGATGAAGAGTGGTCAAGTAGAAGAGCATCTTCTGTTGCCACCTTTTGAATTCTGTGCCGTCAAATTTTCCTGGCTTCTCAGGCTTCAGGTTAGGAAGTGGAGTAGGCATCAAAGCTTGTAGCTGCATGTTTGGTACCTTGCTAGAGCTATCTTGATTAGTCTCAGACATTTTTCTGCAAGTTCAAGCAGAACAGAAGTAAGAAACTTCAATAGATAATTGTCTTAAGATTGTTGGTTTCTGGAATCAATCTGACAACTAATCAATATCACTGAAATATCAACAATCCAATTGGCCAGGTCGGTTAATATTAGGTGGGAGGTTTTCCGTTCAATAGAATGTTCCTTAATTTAAGAACCACCTTTCAATTTCCTTCCTTGGTTAAACACCAATTAGACTGGTATAAATCAGTCTCAATATACTGAATATCAGTATATCCCCTGTATAAAGAAATCAATTTACTTATACAGTACTTGGAGTGAGGTACGCTTAAAGCAAATCTCCTTAAGACAATTACGTCCCCCGCACCGGTGCTAACGGGTTACTGGACGCTGGTCGCCCAAGATACAACACTCCTTCACGGTATTTGGATAGCACTACCAAATCACTGTACGATCGAACCGTAGTTAACCAGTACCTTCACAGGATTATTGAAGCAGTGGGACAAAGATAAATTTCGGGAGAATATTTGCCTTTACTTTGGAGGAGCACCCACTGTAGAGGAAGAAGGAAGGTTGAAGAATATTCTTCTTCGGAAGTCCCAGATTCAGACAACAATTCTATTAAAGAATCTGTTGAATTTTCTGAGCCCTCTTTCAGAATGAATTTTGTAGAATCTCTTTTGGAAGTCGCTTCGGAAACTGAATTTTCCACTTCCCGTTGGAAGTTACTTCAAGACAGAACTTCACTTCAGTCCCAGTTCAGAACGCAGAGAGAGCCTTCAGAATGCAGAGAGAGAGAGATGAGTTTTTGGTTTTGGTGTGTTTAATTTGAGAAAACGGAGTGCTATTTATAGCGCTCCGGGAGAGGCATTTTGGTCCGAACCTAACCAGCGGTTGCAACGGTTCGGTCTGAACCGTTGCAACGGTTCGGTCTGACCGTCCAACCGCCCAACTGCTGCGACGGTTTACAGACAGCCGTTGGCAGGGCGGTTCGGATTCGGATAGCGGAGCGGGTATGCTTCGCGTAACCCATACCCCTGAGACCCGATTCAAAAAGAACCAGGCCGGGTAGGGAAACCGAACCCGCACCCGCACCCAGGCCCGAGCCCGAGCCCGAGCCTGAGCTCGAGCCCGGCCCGGCACCGGCGCCGCCAGCGGCGGCGCGCGGGCGCATGTGCGGGCATGGTTTCCTCCCAATCGTGCACCCGCACCCGCACCCGTACCCAGGCCCGAGCCTGAGCCCGAGCCCGGCCCGTCACCAGCGCCAGCGGCGGCGCGCGCGCGCATGTGCGGGCATGGTTTCCTCCCAATCGCGCGCGAAAACTCTAAGTACCCAAAGGGCACGCCCTTTGTTCCCAATTTTCTCTATTTAAGCACTACGAACTTCCATCCCATGGCTAATGTGGGACTAAATGCTTTTAGCTACTTTTAGTCCCATTTTGGCTTTGAATTAGGCAATCTTTAGACTTAAATATCTCATTCAATCGAAGTCAGAATTGAACATGTGAATATACCACGTTCATCCCCAATGGAAGGAGAACACACTCCAACCATCATCCAATTGATTCGATCAACGGATCTCACCGTAATTCAATTCAAAGATTCACATATATTCTTCATATTCCCAACAATGTTCCCTTTTCCTTTTGATGAGAACGACAGTAGCAACTCACTCAAATATGAGTGTCTAGCCAGTCAAAAGCTCAATCTGCATTGTTTGAAACTAAACCTTTCTCACAAGAGCAAAAACCTTCCCATTAGTGAAACTGAGAAAGATCGGCAAGAACATGCTCAGAGAGAGAATTAGGGCATATCCAAGGGCTCCTTGGAGGTCTCTTATTTAAGGGGGTGGAGGGGGCTAAGTGACCATTAAGGAGTAATTGGTCTTCAATGATACTCCCTTGAATGAGCTAAAGGACTATTAGGGGGGCATTTGTCTTTAATGGTACTCCCTTAAATGCCATCTCCACCCCTTATTTTAATATTTTATGTTTTGAATGAATTTTTCATTTATTTAATAAATGTGTAATAAGTAAATAAGTAAATATTTTATGTATTAATTAATTATTAAATATTAAATTCGGATTAAGGCGCTACTAAGGGACATCGTGACCTCTTCAAATTAAGGGACATTTGTAAGGGCTTAAGTTGGGAGGGAGTGAAAGTCCGACCACTTGGAGAACAAATCCCCCTAATGTCCCTTAATTTGTTGAAGGGGGCCGGTAAATCCGGCCCCTTGGAGATGGTCTTAGCAACTGTTAGATGTTTTGCGCAAAAGTGATTTTTCAAAATATAAAATAGTTTTCAAACTATATATATAATTTAGTTTTTAACACACTAAAATGGTTTTAACTAATAATTTCTCATAAGTGCAAACTAGTTGAACATGTGCTAGGTTTGGTTAATGCAACCAAGATCTTTGGACTTCTTATATTAAATCTGGACACAAGACTTGTGGTATTTCCTAATTATGAATTGGTAAACCTTTGCATTTCTCTCATTTAGTGATTGTTAACTCTTGAGCTTTCCTCGTTAAAGGGGATAATGACCCTTGGGACTACATTCATTTGAACATGGACAACCCTTTAGGCGTCTCTCATTATGAGTTGATGATTATTGGGCTAGAATCATTGAATCTAGACAAGACCCTACAGCTATTTTCATTAAGAGATGGTGATCCTTGAGTTGCTAGTGGAGTCTTATAAATAGGCTCCCTTATAGTTCATTTGGAACACATCGAAAAAATGAAAGAGAAGATCACTAAATTAACAAGAGGTTGTCCAGTTAGTAAGTGAGCCCTGTCTTACATAGGAGGTCAATTGCCTGATCAGATCGAGGAGATCACTGGAGAATCTGGCTGGTGCACACCAGAGTTCTTCAACTGATATTCCTGTGGGAAATTTGGCTTTGAGATCCTTGCATCGAAGTAGGTCAAATATTATTTCAAGCACAGCATTCAAGGATGCACAACGGCTCTACTACAAAACTATTTAGCCTTCTCGGAGTCCCTCTGACCTTGAGGTCTACTGATTTGGAGTCGCCTTCTCGGAGACACTTTGTTACTCGGGAACACCCTGACAATGTGTCGCCTTCTCGAAGTCATTTCGCTACTCGGGAACACCCTAACCTCGTGTTGCTTCTCGGAGTTACTCCGTGGCTCGGGAACACTCCAATTTTTTGTTGTAATCACAACAAAGGAAAGTCTACTTCTCTCTAGTTTGCATTTCTCATTTTTATTCTAACAATCTTGAAGCAATATTTTTGGTCAGCTATAAACCCTGCTAAGACTATTGGAGTGAATTGCCTGAAGCTGGAGAATTTCGACGGATCAAACTTCATGCTCGGCGTCGCAAAGTAATCTTTGGGACGCAATTCCTAAAATTTACTATGTCATTTAAGAAGAGAACCCCAACTTTGAAGAGGATTCAGAGACTGAAACATCGTGGGAATGAGATAACTACTTCGGTAAGAGCTATCACCTCAACTGTCTTGCAGATCATCTTGCAGATGTTTATTTTAACAAGCCCTCTACAAAAGATGTCTTGAATGCTCTAGAAGACCAGTACAAGGACGAGGAGAAGCTCTCTAAATCTCATCTCATAGATAAGTTTTTAGACGTGAAGTTTGATGGTGATATTGAAGTTTTGCCTCGGGTTAAGGAGCTTGAAAAACTTGTAATGAAGTTAAAGGATGAGAAGATCACCCTCTGCAACACTTTCATCTCTGGTGCCATCATTAATAAGCTCCTCCATCTTGGGTGTCATTCTCTACTGACATTCGTAGAAAGAAGAAGCAGATGTCACTGCCCAACCTAAAGAGGTTCATTCGGATTGAGGATGAGATCAGGACTCGAGTAAAGAATGAACTACTTGTCAAGCAGAAAGGCGTCTGCTAACATGATGGCTTCCAAGTCCAATAAAGATTTTTCAAGAAGAAGTAGTTTAACAAGAAGAACCATAATACGAAGAACCTGAACATACAGAAGAAAGAGTTCAAGAAGAGTAACAGGTGCTTCAACTGTGGCAAATAAGGCCACTTTGCTACGGCCTATAAAGCACCAAATAAGGAAGAAAAGGAGGAGGCCTACAATGTCAACCAGATCGACAACTTTATTGTTATGCTCTTCAAGGTGATATCTCCATCCAATAACTCCGATTGGTGGCTAGTACATGTGCTACGTGTCATGTCTGCTCCAACAAAAATCTATTCTCCACCTACGTTGCTGCAAAGGAGAATGTGTCAATGGCTGATTGTCCCACTGCTGTTGTGCTTGGAACCAGGACCGTGGTGCTAATCCTTATTTCAAGGATGTAAGATCCCTGGTTAGAAATACTGTAATTTTATTTTCTTAGAGTATTTATTCTGATTTACTAATTATTTTATTAACTTAATTTATTACTTTCTCTTGTGATTATTATTATATGATATATGCAAATTATTTTGGTAAATGGTATTTTAGCTTTAAATATATATATACCATTATATTTCTTATATGTATTTTTAGTTCCTTATTAATATTATTCTAATATCATTCTTATTATTTACTTATATTATTAGTGGTAGTTATTACCATTATTATTCTTCCATTATAATTATTATTTATTGTTATTACTATTAGTGTTATTATTATTTATATTGTTAGTGTTCATTAATTATTATTAGTGTTACTATTATTTTATTTATTTATTTTAATATTAGTATAAGTATTAGTGGTAGTAGTAATTATTAATTATTATTTCTATTATTATTATAGTTTGATATTATTATTGTAATTAGTATTGCTAATTATTGTTTGTGTTAGTATTACTTATTTATTTTAATATTAGTATTATTAGTTATGATGTTAATTATTATTATTACTATAGCTATAGTTATCCTAATTATTATTAGTATTATTGTTTTCTCTTCCGTTTCCTAATTCTCTATTCATACCCATATTCATTAGGCTTTTTTCCACTACCCGTTAACCCTTTACCCATTACCCAATAGCCAAATATCTTTACCTTATATATAAATTATCTCCTAATCTCCATCTAATCACAAACCCTAAATCAAATCTTATCTTCTCCTCCTCCTTAGCCTAGCCGCCATCCTCATCTCCACGACACTTGCTTCCACCCTTGCTCGAGCGCCCAAGCACCCAGCGCCTCTGCCCTCCGCCACGATCACTGCTCATACACATCGTCCTCTTCGACGTGTCCCGCCGATGATGAACCATGGCCTCCGCCTTGCAGCCGTGCCCCTTGGCCATGTGTCATCACCTCCGGCGAGTCGCAACAGCTCTCACTCGGCAGTAGCAACAACCCACTCCAGCCATTGGTCGCTTGCCTCTTGCAATAGCCTCCCCAAGCTAACAACTATCCCCTCTACAACGGCACAACAGCCCCACAATGCCCCACCCCACCTCATTTTGATGGCCACGGCAACAGCAAGTCGCCTCCACGCTCATCCCAGACCTGCGCCCATCAGCCCGTGCACAACCGAGCTCCTTTCCCCATTGGCCAAGCCAGCGTGAGCCCCTTCACATCCCTTTCTCTCTTTACAAATTGGTATGCAAGAGAATGATATTATGTGTGTACTTAAATTAATGTGTATAGTTAGTATAGATGTGGGATATACTTACATTTAAATGTGTGCAAATATAGGTGCATGATTCATGTGTGTGGGATGTCATTTTTCGGCTCTCCGTGGGACGCCGTGGATCACCGTAGGCGAGCGCGAACGCACCCACGCCCTTCATGGCGAACTCCTCTATCTAACGACATCTTCCGCGGCCCCCGACGTCTCCTCCAGAGCCCCTGTCGGTGCGCCTCAAGTCACCTCGTTGCTTGAGTAATTTTCCCTCTTTCTATTTCTTTCCCATTTTCTATCTTACATAATGTTTGCATAGGGTAGTGTTGTAATTATTTGAAAGTATATATATGTGTGCATGGACATGGTGTGTGCGTGAGTGGTGGTATGCATGCATGTGTATGCATGATGTATATGCATGGATGGGTGTGTATGTATATGCATGTGTGGGATTATTTCTTGTTTGTGTGAGTATATAAGTATATATATGTATGTATATACGTACGTATATACATGGGTGCATACGCGTGTGTATGCATGTGTGTACATGTATACGTGTTATGTGCGTATGTATATTATATGTATATATATAAGTGTATGTATTTATATTAATATGTGTTGGTATTTATTTAAGTATGCATATATGTTGGTGTATGTGTATACTCGTATATACGTATGTATATGTATGTACATGGGTGTACACGTATGTGTCGTTGTGCTCGGGTGGTATTAAGTGTATATTTATATTTATTTGTATGTTCACTTGCGTGTTGCAGCGTTTGGGATTCGTTCGGTGTGATCCGGATCCGCTACAGGAGACCCGGACCCGATCCAGATTCGTGCTCGTTGTGGACCCGATGCATAGGCGATTCGAATATTGGCCCATGGGATGATCCGTAGATCAGTTCCAGTTCGTGCAGTAAAGACCAGATGATGATTCGGTTCTGAAACTGCGTCATTTCATGTGAGCGTTCATTCTTGTGCATTTCCTTATTTACCATTATCGGTATGCATTTACATGTTTCTCTTATCATTTCATGTGACTTTCTATTATATTTTACCAGTTTGATTACTTGTACCACTTCATGAGACATCCATGATTGTCCACTTTATTTATGTAGTTGATATTTGCTTGTATTAGTATCATTTCATGTGTTGGTAGTTTATCAATATTGGCTTAAACCTAGTGTTGATACACCTTAGACTATGACTTGACTTGGCTCAATCTTGAGGTTGATATAGTTTGTATTAGTTATCAGATTTAATATTAGTGCATTTGGTGATTATTTTCGACCGGAACTCTTTTGGATATTGTGGACAAGTATATATGACGTCTCTATTAATGTGAGACAGTTTAGAGATACCACAGATAATAGATCAGATGTGATTTGATGTTAGACATTTCTGGACTTGATGTTTTATCACCAGTATATTAGTACACTTTTTAGTTCTTACTAGCTGTTAATTATTCTGGATTCAGATTTAGTTGTGAGGAAAGTTAGACCGCGATTTGGATTGGTCTGGGATTTATGTTATTTACATCGGATATTGATCTGTATTTAGATGTGACTGATTTTTGTCGGATTGCGACCAGATGCATAGGTATCTTACCTTTTTGACTTCGATATGTGATATCATAATGGTTTTGGATTATTAGAAGCTAGAGGTCCTAGATATATCAACTGATTATATCATTTGAGTATGGATGAGTTGTTGGTATTGACTTATAAGTGGACTATTCTAAATTGCAGTTGTATGAGGATATTTCCTATTTAGATATGATTTCGGTTTGTTTTGACTTGTTGATCTCGAGGATATACCATGTGCTTCATGTTTAGTTATTAATTACTTCAATTAATAGAGATTGGGCTATTGTGATAGTGATCTAGTTCGATATTAGTGTAACGCCCCGATCCCACGGTACGGGGACGTCACTGCGACGTACATACGCAGGTCAGAAATACCCTTACGTATATACGCTAAGCATCAGTACAAGCAAGGATCAGAGTACGACAAAGCGTAGCGTCCATTCATATGCCAACATAAGACGTACAAAGTACAAGGTTATCACAGATTGTGACATACATTTACATATCACATGCATCATATATCACAGCCAAACACAAAAGTACGATTTACAATAAGATTACAAGATGCTCACGAGCTGAAGGAAGGTCCCGCGAGCCAAAAAGGAAAGTCTGGGACGACAGCAACCGAGACTAATCAGCCTGCTCGGAAAGGAAAGCTTGATCTACCACAGAAGGCTCCACCTCGATCCAAGGTTCGGAACCTGAACATACAAATTCAAGGGAGTCAGGACCTCCCGAACAAGTAGAGCAGGTTACAGCCGAGTGGCAATAGAAACATGAGCATGAGAGTTGGTATAATATCATGAGAAATCAGCCAGCAAGTAAAAGAAGCACAACATATTATAAACGGAAGGCAATGTATACGCTTAAACTACGGCTTCACGAGACTAGTACCTCGAGGGAATAATCCAAACAAGGAAACCCTCATCTATATACCTTTATCTCATGTCACCGTAATCCAAGTGCATACAATTCCCACAATTAGCGTCTTTTATCATTATTATTATTATAGCTCACCTTACCCTGATATCTAGCTATGTGGACTAGCGTCCCAGCACACATAGATCCATATCCCAGTAAAGCAAGGTTGTTATTGGAAACCAGCGGGGGTATCAACGAACTATGTTTACAGTGGGTCCCGTGCATACCCGGGACCACGGCCCAGGATTGTTCCGTTGCTTGGTGACGGAACCCGCCGCAAGGCAAACAGGAGGGACTTATTGTATGCCCTTATCATGATGGTACCAGGAATGAGGGAGCCAGCACTCCCCTCGGTCGCCTGGAGGCCCACAGGTCAGACCGGAAGTTCAGTTGCACAACATACCTAATGCCACTGTAAACACGAACACATATTGATAGCCGCATGTTTCCCCCGACCCAATGTAAGTTGTCTCATTTTATGGTATATTAAATAATTATCAGATTTCGGGAATGAGCAGGAACATGTCAGGAGTACTGGTTCGTACTATCAAGTAATCAAGTTTGTAAATCATGAAGTCCGGTTATCATTCCCGTTATAATGATAATTATAGGAGTCAGGTGTATCATGCCTTGTGTCAATAGATAGCATGATAAGAGGTGATATTCATCAAGTAACATGCCATGAAATAGCAATATCTAATACATGACCCGAGTATAAGATTCATTTCCAAGAAAGTAATTAACCACAGCAAATAACCAAAATTAGTCGACTAGGGAAGGCAATTAGTCAACTTATAGAGTAGTTAGTCGACTATAGAGAAGGGGAAGTCGACTAATGGGTTGCGTTTTCAAAGAGTTGCGTTTTCAGGAGAAAGTTAGTCGACTAGAAGAAGGGGTTAGTCGACTAATAGGCTGCATTTCGCAAGACTGCGTTTCACAAGTCCGCGTCTTGTCTCCAGTCCGCGTCTCACAAGTCCGCGTCTTGTCTCCAGTCCGCGTCTCACAAGTCCGCGTCTTGTCTCAAGTCCGCGTCTCAGGAGAGAGTTAGTCGACTGTAGAAAAGGGGTAGTCGATTAATGAAAGCTGCATTTTCAGAAATAAGGTTGCGTTTCAAGGAAGTTAGTCGACTAGTTGTGGGGTCAAGTCGACTAATGGGTGCAAAACAGAGAACAGATCCTGATGTTTGAGGGCTGTGGTTTGTTGATAATATTACAAGTATGAGAACAATGTCCAAGTCTTGGCGAGTAGAATTACTCGCCTAGAATGCGTCCAAAGTCCAGCAAGAGTGCCAAGTGAAGAAGATGAGTCCTTTGCCAAGTTAATCACCAAAACGATCACCGGAATAATCGCGAACGATTACCGGGAAATCTACGGTGATGAAGCTCGGTCCCAAACCAAAAGGAAGGCACCGGCCTAGAATCCTGTCAACGAAGAAGAACACGGCCCCAATCCAAAGGAGTGGCCGGTCTCCATAAGAGAAGGCAAAAGGTTGATGGTGCAAGTCCAACTCAATATGGCAAAACGAGATTTTGCAAATGGCGTTGCGGGGAATGAAGCTATAGTCCGCCGGAAAGAGGTTGACGAGGGGGTGAAGATGGTATGCTCGGTGGAGGCTACGGTGGTGCAGGTGGTGGTGGAGATGGTGATGAAGTTTTGTGGAGGTGATGGGTTCTTTTGGTGTCTCTTGGTGAAAGAGGTTGAAGAAGATGGAGTTAGTTGTTTGGAAATGGTGAAGGAGATGGAGGAGAAGAAGGTGGAGGAATTGGTGACGGAAAAATGGAGATGGTGAGTAGTTGTGATGGCCGGCCAAAGGGGCTTGGTGGTGGTGAGCTTGCTGTTGGAGCTTGCAGGAACAAAAAGGATGAAGGAAAAATGGAAGAGAGAGATGGGGATGCATATATATATAAAGGGAGGAAAATATTATAATAATAAACCATCATCACTTTCCCTCCAATGAGTGTGGCGTTTGCAAAGTCCCAAGGCTGCGTTTAGGCCATTTAAAGAGCCAAACGCGGGAGCTCAAGGCTGCGTCTAGAGGAAAACGCAAGGAGGCTGCGTTTCAAAAGAAAAGGACAAGGCATGGGTGATTTGGACTTGAGTTGAATCAGCCCATAAGCATTTAATGCAGCATGGAGAGGGTGGCTGCATTAATGATGAACCCAGCTGGTGAAGCTCGCGTTTGAGGAAGGAGAGAGAAAAATGGAAAAAGAGATAAGTGGAAAACTTGGATAAATTCTCGGTATCTGGGAAAATACCGAAAACTCCAAGAATGACCAAAAATTAAAGTATCTCAGAAAGCTATTCAAAAATTCACAAAAATCATAAATATTATGAAATGACTTTTGGTGAAATCGGTTTCCAGAAATTCTATCTCATTTTCAAAATAAAAATCCTGAAATATACTGGGATCGGTGTCTACACCGGGTAGGCTGAATTTTCGATAAAATCTGAAAATTCCCAGAAAATGCCCAAAGGAAGAAAACATAATTCTAAGAGGGAATGTGAAAGCAGAATCTAGAAATTTGGTTCCAATAGCAAATTAAAATTCCTGGAATCAACCAGTGATACTGGCCGACACCGGTTTTGAAGATTTAATTCCGAAAAATTCCAGAAAATCATGAAAAATCTAGAATATTAAAAAATAATATTTGAAACTAAAATTAGTCAAATCTGAATACCAAACAGATCAAATCATGCAGTACTGCTATATGAGTAAGTATTTAAATAGCAGAAAATAAAATAAAATAAAATAAAATAATAATAATAAAATGCACCAAAAATCAGGATACGTAACTGTGCACGTATACCGAGGATGGGGTGTTACAATCTATCCACCTTACAAAAATTTCGTCCTCGAAATTTCAGGAAGGGGAAGATGACGGTAGAGAGAATAGGAAGAAAGGGTTTTACCAACTAAGTTGAAAATAGTTGAGGGTAACGCTCACGAATAACGTCCTCCCGTTCCCATGTGGCCTCTCCTGGCGCATGCCTATTCCAAGAAACCAATACTAATGGTATTGCCTTATTCTTCAGGGTCTTAACACTTTTGTCCAGGATGGCCATCGGTTGCTCTACGTAAGACAGATCTGGCTGTAGTTCCAGTTCGGAGTGATCCAGAATGTGACTCTCATCCTTGACATACCTCCTCAACTGTGATACATGGAATACATTGTGTACTCTTTCTAAAGATGGAGGTAATGCCAATCGGTAAGACACATCTCCCACACGATCCAAAATTTCGAATGGGCCGATGTATCTCGGACTAAGTTTTCCACGAGTACCGAACCGGATTACCCCTTTGGTGGGTGATATCTTTAAAAATACATGCTCACCGGTTCTGAATTCCAATGGCCTTCTGTTTGTGTCTGCCCAACTCTTTTGTCGGCTCTGTGCTGCCCGGAGATGATCTCTGATAATTCGGACTTTGCTTGTTGTCTGAACTAGAATGTCTGGTCCCATAAGTCTTCTTTCGCCGACTTCGTCCCAACATATCGGTGACCTGCATTTCCTGCCATACAATGCCTCAAATGGGGCCATTTTGATACTAGCCTGATAGCTGTTATTATAAGAGAATTCTACCAAATGAAGATAGTCTTCCCATGACCCTCTAAATTCTATCATGCAGGCTCGTAACATGTCTTCAAGGATCTGGATAGTCCGTTCAGATTGTCCGTCTGTCTGGGGGTGATATGAAGTACTGAATTTCAGACGAGTTCCTAAATTTTCTTGGAGACTTTCCCAGAAATGTGATCAGAATCTCGTGTCTCTATCTGACACGATACTAACTGGAACTCCATGTAGACGAACAATTTCTTTCATATATTTTTCTGCAAGAACTTCTGTTGACTGACCTACTCTGAAAGGTAGGAAGTGAGCTGCTTTTGTGAGGCGATCAATGATTACCCATACTGCATTATTACCCTTAGGACTGCGAGGTAGTGCTGTGACAAAATCCATGGTGATATGTTCCCACTTCCACTCGGGTATTGGCAAGGGCTGAAGAAGTCCAGCTGTTCTCTGGTGTTCTATCTTTACCTGCTGGCAAACTAAGCACTTGGCCACATGTTGGGCTATCTCCCTTTTCATGGCATTCCACCAGAACTTCTGTTTCAAGTCTTGATACATTTTATTTCCTCCTGGGTGTATGGAATAAGCCGAACTATGTGCCTCTGCCAAAATTTTCTGTCGGACTTCTCCTTGGGGGACACAAATTCTGTTACCAAATATAATGTGTTGTCTGAATGAATACGGAGGTCAGTTCTCAATCCAGCTTCTCTTTGAGCTCTGAACTTCTGCAATCTGGGGTCTTCTTTCTGAGCTTCTTTAATTTCATCCATCAGGGTTGACTGGATCTGAAAGGTCATCAACTGTCTTGTGCTATCGACTCCTCGTACTATCATTAAGTCCAGTTTTATGAAGTCCTGAATTAATTCCTCCTGCTGAGTAAGTCGTACTAGCATCTTATTTTCTGGCTTCCTTCTCAATGCATCTGGTACGGTGTTGACTCTGCCCGGATGATACTGTAAGTCGATATCATAGTCTGCCATTAATTCAAGCCACCGTCTCTGTCTCATGTTCAATTCTTTCTGCGTGAAGATATACTTAAGACTTTTGTGATCAGTGTAGATTAGCACCTTGTCTCCCAGAAGATAATGCCTCCAGATTTTCAATGCGAATATTACCGCCGCCAGCTCTAAGTCATGAGTTGGGTAATTCCTCTCATGTGGTTTCAGTTGCCTGGATGCATAAGCTATGACATGACCATGCTGCATTAATACACACCCTAGGCCTTTCCCGGATGCATCACTATATATAACCATCCCTCCTCTTCCTGAAGGAGTCTTTAAAACTGGAGCTGTAATGAGTCTCTCCTTTAATTGCTCAAACGCTGCAGCACATTCCTAGGTCCATATATATTTTTCTCCTTTCCGGGTGAGCTTTGTTAACGGGGCTGCAATCTTAGAAAAATCCTGGACAAAGCGCCTATAATATCCGGCTAATCCAATAAAACTCTTAATTTCTGTTACTGTCCTTGGAATTGGCCAGTCCTTTACTGCCTGAATTTTACTAGGGTCTACTGAAATTCCTTCTTCTGAAATTATGTGTCCAAGGAAGGCCACACTATTTAACCAGAAATCACATTTGCTTTGCTTAGCATGAAGTTGTCCCTGTTGGAGAGTCTGTAACACTATTCTTAAGTGGTCTGCATGTTCTCTGTCGTTCTTCGAGTAGATCAAGATGTCATCTATAAAAACAACCACAAACTGATCCAAATATGATGAGAACACTCTGTTCATCAAATCCATGAAAACTGCAGGGGCATTGGTGACTCCGAAGGGCATAACTAGGAACTCATAATGGCCATAACGGGTCCTGAATGCTATCTTAGGAATATCTTCTTTCCTTACTTTTAGCTGATGGTAGCCTGATTGTAAATCCAATTTAGAAAATACTCGAGCTCCATGAAGCTGATCAAACAGATCATCAATTCTTGGTAAAGGGTACTTATTCTTGATGGTAACTTTGTTCAATTCTCTATAGTCTATACATAACCGTTTACCACCGTCCTTTTTGTTTGCCAAGAGTACTGGAGCTCCCCATGGTGAAGCACTTGGTCTAATTAATCCCTTATCCAAGTATTCTTGCAGCTGTTTCTTTAGAATCTCTAACTCAGTGGGTGCCATCCTATATGGAGCTTTGGATATCGGAACTGTACCTGGAAGGGTATCAATAGAGAACTCAATTACCCTATCAGGTGGAAGTCCTGAGATCTCCTTAAATACTTCTGGAAACTCATTCCAAACTGGCACTCTCTTCTTCTGGATCTCACCAGCAGTCATCTGTGCTTTTCCTTTGGCAGGTTTGCGTTCTCCTTCAAATTGGAACTCAGGCTGAAGCGGTATTCTGAAAATAACTTTCTTGCTTCGGCAATCAATGACCGCATGGTATTTGCTGAGCCAAGTCATGCCTAAGATTATGTCGTACCCTCTAGTATCTAGTACGAGCATATCTATAGCCAAGGTCCTGTTACAGAGTTCTACAGGGCAATCAATACAAACCTTAGTAGATACGACTACTCCATTCCCTGTACTAATCTCCCATTGGTGGTCTAAAGTTCGAACAGGTATATAATGCAAGGCAACAAAACGATCAGATATGTAACAATGAGATGCACCCGAATCAAAGAGGGCAAGAACGGGCTTCGAGTGTACCCTGATCTTACCTGTTACCACTTCTCCAGAAGTTTCGGCCTCTTCCGCTGTCAGGTTGTAAGCTCGTCCTCTTCCACGGCCTGTTGCAGCTCTAACTCCCCTCTGGACTGGGCGGATAACTTGCTGTGGGGAGGGGGAAGGGCTCTCCTAACCATTGGTCCCTGGTTCCTCTGTCCATCTGGTCCTGGAAGTGCTGGTAGTGCTTGGTTGGCCATCCCCATTCTCTTGTGGGGGCAGACTTCTACTGAATGATCACGGGAACCACATACCACGCATAACCCATTTGCCCTACGGCAATTCTGTCGGGAGTGACCTGGTTTCTGGCAATAACTACAAAAGAAGAATGGTTGGGTTACTGGAAAGGGAGCTGGTCGGAATGGCCGTCTCATGGCTGGGACTCTCGCTGTTCTGAATGGACCTCCTCTCCCTGCTTGTGGAAATGGCCTCTTCATGGCCTGGTTCCTCATCATATTAGATTTCCCTTTTTCCAGACCTCGCTCCACCTCCCGAGCTATGGTGAGGACTTGGGAATACGTTTTCAGCTGTTGGGGCATCAAGAGGATTTGAATGTCCATTCGCAAACCCTGTTGGAACCTACTCGCCCGCTTTTCTTCATCAGCCACCATATATGGAGCGAAGCGGCTCAGCCTCAAGAACTCAGCGGCATACTCATCCACAGACCGGTTCCACTGCTGAAGTCGGATGAACTGTTCTTCCATTTCTTTCTGAGCGGTGGCAGGGAAAAATCTACTATAGAAGCTTTGGGAGAACTGGTCCCACGAGACAGGTTTCTCCAATCTCGCTTCTTCAGCTAGCCACCAGGTCCTGGCTACATCCTTTAGCTGAATCTTGGCGACCTCCACTTGATTTTCTTTTGGGACCCGGGCTGCGTTCAACAGATCTGTGGTGTCAATCAGCCATTGCTCAGCATCTAGTGGTTTCTCTTCTCCCGTGAATATCGCCGGTTGTAACCGCCCGAAGTCTGATACATTCCCCGGCCTTTGTTCCTTGGGAGTTACTAACTCTTGCCGAAGGAGTTCCGTCTGCTGTTGCTGATTTTTCATCATAGTCTGGATAACCCTCAGAATCTCAACATTCTCCCCCGCGGGTCCATTCGATGCTTGTCCGGCATTGTTACGACTCGTCCTTCTATCCATACTTATGTTGGTAAAAAGGAGACTGGAAACTGGAAAGATGAAAGGATTTTAGGACACAAGGAAAGGAATCAAGAAGGACTAGATAACTTGTACATTATAGTTGGCAATGGCAAATTACATTAATTTGCTGCTTGATTGTACTATAGGTGTGAGAGCCTGGCTCTGATACCAACCAGTAACGCCCCGATCCCACGGTACGGGGACGTCACTGCGACGTACATACGCAGGTCAGAAATACCCTTACGTATATACGCTAAGCATCAGTACAAGCAAGGATCAGAGTACGACAAAGCGTAGCGTCCATTCATATGCCAACATAAGACGTACAAAGTACAAGGTTATCACAGATTGTGACATACATTTACATATCACATGCATCATATATCACAGCCAAACACAAAAGTACGATTTACAATAAGATTACAAGATGCTCACGAGCTGAAGGAAGGTCCCGCGAGCCAAAAAGGAAAGTCTAGGACGACAGCAACCGAGACTAATCAGCCTGCTCGGAAAGGAAAGCTTGATCTACCACAGAAGGCTCCACCTCGATCCAAGGTTCGGAACCTGAACATACAAATTCAAGGGAGTCAGGACCTCCCGAACAAGTAGAGCAGGTTACAGCCGAGTGGCAATAGAAACATGAGCATGAGAGTTGGTATAATATCATGAGAAATCAGCCAGCAAGTAAAAGAAGCACAACATATTATAAACGGAAGGGCAATGTATACGCTTAAACTACGGCTTCACGAGACTAGTACCTCGAGGGAATAATCCAAACAAGGAAACCCTCATCTGTATACCTTTATCTCATGTCACCGTAATCCAAGTGCATACAATTCCCACAATTAGCGTCTTTTATCATTATTATTATTATAGCTCACCTTACCCTGATATCTAGCTATGTGGACTAGCGTCCCAGCACACATAGATCCATATCCCAGTAAAGCAAGGTTGTTATTGGAAACCAGCGGGGGTATCAACGAACTATGTTTACAGTGGGTCCCGTGCATACCCGGGACCACGGCCCAGGATTGTTCCGTTGCTTGGTGACGGAACCCGCCGCAAGGAAAACAGGAGGGACTTATTGTATGCCCTTATCATGATGGTACCAGGAATGAGGGAGCCAGCACTCCCCTCGGTCGCCTGGAGGCCCACAGGTCAGACCGGAAGTTCAGTTGCACAACATACCTAATGCCATTGTAAACACGAACACATATTGATAGCCGCATGTTTCCCCCGACCCAATGTAAGTTGTCTCATTTTATGGTATATTAAATAATTATCAGATTTCGGGAATGAGCAGGAACATGTCAGGAGTACTGGTTCGTACTATCAAGTAATCAAGTTTGTAAATCATGAAGTCCGGTTATCATTCCCGTTATAATGATAATTATAGGAGTCAGGTGTATCATGCCTTGTGTCAATAGATAGCATGATAAGAGGTGATATTCATCAAGTAACATGCCATGAAATAGCAATATCTAATACATGACCCGAGTATAAGATTCATTTCCAAGAAAGTAATTAACCACAGCAAATAACCAAAATTAGTCGACTAGGGGAAGGCAATTAGTCGACTTATAGAGTAGTTAGTCGACTATAGAGAAGGGGAAGTCGACTAATGGGTTGCGTTTTCAAAGAGTTGCGTTTTCAGGAGAAAAGTTAGTCGACTAGAAGAAGGGGTTAGTCGACTAATAGGCTGCGTTTCGCAAGACTGCGTTTCACAAGTCCGCGTCTTGTCTCCAGTCCGCGTCTCACAAGTCCGCGTCTTGTCTCCAGTCCGCGTCTCACAAGTCCGCGTCTTGTCTCAAGTCCGCGTCTCACAAGTCCGCGTCTTGTCTCAAGTCCGCGTCTCAGGAGAGAGTTAGTCGACTGTAGAAAAGGGGTAGTCGACTAATGAAAGCTGCGTTTTCAGAAATAAGGTTGCGTTTCAAGGAAGTTAGTCGACTAGTTGTGGGGTCAAGTCGACTAATGGGTGCAAAACAGAGAACAGATCCTGATGTTTGAGGGCTGTGGTTTGTTGATAATATTACAAGTATGAGAACAATGTCCAAGTCTTGGCGAGTAGAATTACTCGCCTAGAATGCGTCCAAAGTCCAGCAAGAGTGCCAAGTGAAGAAGATAAGTCCTTTGCCAAGTTAATCACCAAAACGATCACCGGAATAATCGCGAACGATTACCGGGAAATCTACGGTGATGAAGCTCGGTCCCAAACCAAAAGGAGGGCACCGGCCTAGAATCCTGTCAACGAAGAAGAACACGGCCCCAATCCAAAGGAGTGGCCGGTCTCCACAAGAGAAGGCAAAAGGTTGATGGTGCAAGTCCAACTCAATTTGGCAAAACGAGATTTTGCAAATGGCATTGCGGGGAATGAAGCTATAGTCCGCCGGAAAGAGGTTGACGAGGGGGTGAAGATGGTATGCTCGGTGGAGGCTACGGTGGTGCAGGTGGTGGTGGAGATGGTGATGAAGTTTTGTGGAGGTGATGGGTTCTTTTGGTGTCTCTTGGTGAAAGAGGTTGAAGAAGATGGAGTTAGTTGTTTGGAAATGGTGAAGGAGATGGAGGAGAAGAAGGTGGAGGAATTGGTGACGGAAAAATGGAGATGGTGAGTAGTTGTGATGGCCGGCCAAAGGGGCTTGGTGGTGGTGAGCTTGCTGTTGGAGCTTGCAGGAACAAAAAGGATGAAGGAAAAATGGAAGAGAGAGATGGGGATGCATATATATATAAAGGGAGGAAAATATTATAATAATAAACCATCATCACTTTCCCTCCAATGAGTGTGGCGTTTGCAAAGTCCCAAGGCTGCGTTTAGGCCATTTAAAGAGCCAAACGCGGGAGCTCAAGGCTGCGTCTAGAGGAAAACGCAAGGAGGCTGCGTTTCAAAAGAAAAGGACAAGGCATGGGTGATTTGGACTTGAGTTGAATCAGCCCATAAGCATTTAATGCAGCATGGAGAGGGTGGCTGCATTAATGATGAACCCAGCTGGTGAAGCTCGCGTTTGAGGAAGGAGAGAGAAAAATGGAAAAAGAGATAAGTGAAAAACTTGGATAAATTCTCGGTATCTGGGAAAATACCGAAAACTCTACGAATGACCAAAAATTGAAGTATCTCAGAAAGCTATTCAAAAATTCACAAAAATCATAAATATTATGAAATGACTTTTGGTGAAATCGGTTTCCAGAAATTCTATCTCATTTTCAAAATAAAAATCCTGGAATATACTGGGATCGGTGTCTACACCGGGTAGGCTGAATTTTCGATAAAATCTGAAAATTCCCAGAAAATGCCCAAAGGAAGAAAACATAATTCTAAGAGGGAATGTGAAAGCAGAATCCGGAAATTTGGTTCCAATAGCAAATTAAAATTCCTGGAATCAACCAGTGATACTGGCCGACACCGGTTTTGAAGATTTAATTCCGAAAAATTCCAGAAAATCATGAAAAATCTAGAATATTAAAAAATAATATTTGAAACTAAAATTAGTCAAATCTGAATACCAAACAGATCAAATCATGCAGTACTGCTATATGAGTAAGTATTTAAATAGCAGAAAATAAAATAAAATAAAATAAAATAATAATAATAAAATGCACCAAAAATCAGGATACGTAACTGTGCACGTATACCGAGGATGGGGTGTTACAATTAGTGATCTTGTATTTCAGAGTTATCAGATAACAGTCATCACTTTATTAGTTGGTGAGATTATTTGTTGGTGATCATATGACGTGTTTAGAGTTTATAGGAGTTGGTAGATATCTGTATCAGTTACTAGTTATTTGTGATACTATTGTGTTAGTAGCTATATCTCCTGTATCTTATTTCAGATGTCAGATATTAGTTGTCAGCTACTCAGTTGTCAGATATCAGTTGTCAGTCATCAGTTGTTAGATTATCGGTTATTAGTTTACAGTTCTGATAGTTGACTTTTATCTTCATTTATGTTGTTATACAGTTATCCTTCAGTTGTCTGCTTATCATGTTGTTTAGTTATCTTATATCTGCAGATTATCTTGTTATTATTCTGTACACATTATTTATATGCACGAGCTCTCCTTTTTACACACACACTCACCAGGTCACTTTCTGACGACCCTGAATTTATACGTCCAGATATTGGACGCTTTGTTTCTATTGTCAGGTGCTCGATGAGACCGAACGCTTCGCGAATAGCTGGAGCTTCTCCCTATTTGATTTCGGTATTCTTATCTTTCTTGCCTTCATATTATTTCCTGATTCTCTTTATATCAGATTCAGTTGTTATTCCAGTCATTATTTATTATGATATCATGCGTGGATGCTTATATGTGATATTGCAGTAATTATGATTTATTACAGTTTAGATTTATAGATTGTTTTGAGTTGCTTAAGGCTTAGCGCGTATACGTGAGGGATTTTCCTTGCGTATATGCGTCGCCGACTCGTGTCGTGTCTCCGTTCCAACGTATTTTGGGAAGCGGGACGTGACAAAGGAAGACTCTCACATTGAAGAATGTGAAACGGATCCCATCAATTTTCAAGAATCTAGTCTATGGGAGCATGTTGTGTGATGCGAAAATGAGGCTAGATTCTCAAGGTGGAAACGTTTTATTATCTTGGAACATGTTCTTTGGCAATGATTACCGCACTTATGACATGTACAAGATAAGTACTGTTGTACCCACCTCAGTAATTAATGAAACATCTACTTCTATGTACTCTTATACTCTATGGCAACATATTAAGTCATGTAAACTACAAGAAAATATTCAATATGAAGAAGTTAGGCTTACTTCCAAACTGTGGGGTAATAAACCTGAAAAATGTGAAGTCTACGTACATGCCAAAATCACGAGAAAACCCTTTCCAAATGTTACAAGAAGTACAAGTCTGCTGAACCTAATTCATTCAGACACATGCGACTTCAAGAGCTTCGTAACTAGAGGTGGCACGAAATACTTCATTATCTTCATCGATGACCATTCTCGCTTCTACCATGTAAATTTGTTGAAGTCAAAAGATGAAGTCTTTGGCAAGTTCACTGAGTTCCGGACTCGAGTGGAGAAGCAACTTGGGCGTTCAGTAAAGAAGCCTAGAAGCGATAGAGGTGGCAGTACCGGTCGAAGGAAGCTGAAGCATATCTCAAGGAGTATGGCATCATTGCAGAGACGACTACTTCTTACTCCCTGCATTCCAATGGAATTGCAGAAAGAAAGAATCATAGACTCAATGAGATGGCAAATTTGATGTTGATTACATCCGGTTTTCCTTCCCGCTATTGGGGAGAGGCTTTGCTGATGACTGAATAGATCCTGAACTGGGTATCTTACTCCAAATCGGATACCACTTCACATCAGCATTGTTGGAAAATTCAGCATCCCTGGACAATCTCAAAGTGTGGGGGTGCCTTGCCTACATCCAGATATTAGATATCAGGAGGCCAAAGCTTGGTCCTAAGGCAAACATGTGCGTGTTTCCTAGTTTTGCTAAAGATAGTGATGCTTGCAGATTTCTAAATCTTGGCACCAACTCCATCATCGAAGCTCGAGATGCAGAGTTCTTTGAGGATAAGGTCATCAAGGATAAAAGCTTATTGCTCAAAGATGTACGTGAAAATGCTGAAAAGTCTATTGCACCAAATAAATCAATCTCTCCAGAAGCAAAAGGTATTGATGCTGAAAAAGATGTTGGAGCAGAGGCCTTCCACTCTAGTTTTGATGATAATTAACTCATGTAGTTATAGTTTACTAATAATCTTGTGATATTTAGTTTCAGATATTTAACTAAGATATTAGTAGGTGATTAGCTTCAACATAGGTGTTTTGGAGCTTTCACATGGTGATTCAAGAGCCCGAGCATCAAAGTTCATATCTATCAATCATTAGAGTCAAGCTCGATGGATCACGTTTGGATCGAGTCGACTTGGAGACGGCGCTCTACAAGAAGACCTCCGTTTGTTTTATAATAGTTAGTTTAGATCCATTGTTAAAGATTAGATAGTGTGGTATATTCAAGTTCACAACACACACTTGTTTTAAGTTTCATATTTATTGGTTTCGGTTTTCAGTTTAACCAATCTTGATTTTCATGAATAGAATTGAATCAAAACAAGTTTACATGGTTTAATGTATATTAGATTTGATCTATATACATGTATGCTTCATATTCTTAGAAAGCTTATTTTGATAACCTATTCATGTATTTGGGTTTTATATTTAAACAAAACTTATTTTCGGATTTAATGTCAAAAACATTGATATATATCTCTTTCATGTATATTGGATTCTATCCATATACTATATGCTTCAAAATTGTTTCAATATCATGTTTTTGTATTTACATGAGTTTTGGAGAAAACGATTTTTCATTTCAAAAATCCAAGTTTTGGAAAATACGGATTTTGGTTTTTGGCAAAATTTGTAAGTTACAAAAATGGTCCAAAATGTTTGTAACATGGTTTGATTTTTACTCAAACATGTTTGTATTTTAAAGATATAATAAGAACTTATTTTTTTTTGGATTTTTAGAGATTTTATGGGATTTAATTAGGTAATAAAAACCCAAGTTTTAAATCCTGAAAAATTGTCTGCCAGGCTCTGGCGGTCGACCGGAGCGGTCGGCCGATGTGCACGAGACGTGCACAAAAGCCAAGTTGGCTTGGCCGGTCGACCGTGCGGTCGACCGACTGAAGTTACTCCACTCTCGGGTGGGGGCGGTCGACCGTAAGCCTTGGCCCGGTCGACCGGGCAATCGACCGGCCAGAGAGCAATTGCTCTTTGGATCTGGCACGGTCGACCGGAGGGCTCAACGGTTGAATTTTTGACCGTTGGCCAGTCGACCGGCCGGTCGACCGGAAGGCCAATCTGGGCCTTTTCAGCTGCCAACGAGCAGATTTCCAAATAGGTTATAAATACCCCATTTGAGAGCTGTTTTTCAACAAGTTTTCAAGAGCAAAATTTTAGATCTTTTCAAGTGTTTTAAGAGCAAGTTTTTCAAAAGAGTTTTTGGGTTCAAAAGATTAACCTTCATTTGTTTTTAAAATATTTGATAATTCAAAGAAAATAGTCTTTTGGGAATTGATTTTTTGGTTTAAAAATTTTATATCTATTTGGAGATTTTCCCAAGTGATTTTCTTTGTTTAAAAACACTTTGTTTTCTCACAGTTGAGCTTATCTTGCTATCCTATCTATTATGACCTTTATTTTGTGAGAAAAGAAATTGGTTTGTGGTCTTTGTGATCACCAAGTTGTAAACCCTCCTTATTTGTGATATCCCTCTTGTGTAGAGGTTGATTATTGGAGTAGTGGCTTTGTACCCTATCCCTCTAGTGAGAGGTTGATTGGTTGTTTGGCTTTGTGCCTATCCCTCATTTGTGAGGTGAATATTGTGGTGGCTTTGTGCCTAGCCTCTAAGTGTAGAGGTTGTATTGTATTTGAGAGAGGAGTTGTGTACTCCCGGTTATTGTAATTGCCCCAAATCCTCAGTGGAGGTTCCCTGTGTGGGAAGTCCTATGTGGACGAGTTAGTGGAATCCCTTCTGTGTGAAGGGGGGACGTAGAGCTGTGTGCTCGAACCTCAAAATATATTTTGGTGTTTGCGTTTGATCCACTTTCTCTAACTCTCTCTTACATTGTGCCTTGCATCATTCATATTGCTCATTCCATTATTCATATTGCTCATTCATACTTATATGCTTGGTTGTGTTTGTTTATGTGCCTTACTTGTGTTTAACCATGAGAGCTTCATATAACACCTCGACTCTTATTCAGAGGAATCAAGAGGAGTTAGTCCAGAACCCTTCACCGGGAATTCGGCTACACTCGTTGGTTACACTAAGTGTGCTGCAATTAAGTTTTTAATTTTGCATTTTGTTCATTAGATTAGCCATACACCTATTCACCCCCCTCTAGGTGTACTTTCAAAAGAAACTCTGAAGGCTATAGAGACACCTTCTAAACGCATCAGAAAGCAGGACTTTGAAGATAACTTCATCACCTACAACATAGAAGGAGATCCACAAATTTTTAAAAAAGCAATGCAGTTCAAAGATGCTTTTCGATGGAAGGAAGCCATAGATGACGAAATGCACTCATAGTCCAAAACATACTTGGGAATTGGTGGATGTGCTAGAAGGTGCAGAGTCTATCAGCCACAAGTGGATCTTCAAAAGAAAGCTGCGACCTGATGATACCATAGAAAAGTACAAGACTAGACTGGTAGCAAAAGGCTTCTCTCAAAAAGAAAGAATTGACTTTTTGATATTTATGCACCAGTTTGTAGAATTACTACCATCAGGGTGCTGATTGCATGGGCAGCCATCAAGAAGTTCATCATTCACCAAGTGGACGTGAAGACAGCTGTTCTAAAATGGAGATCTCACTAAAAAATTTACATGAAAAGACCATAAGGACTTGATACTTTTATACATAAGGTATGAAAGCTAACAAAGTCTTTATATGGTCTTAAGCAGGCTCCAAAATTCTGACGTGAAAATTTGACAGGATTGTTCGTAGCAATGGGTATCAAGTCAGTAAATCTAACAAATATCTATACATCAAAGTTGCTGAAGGAAAGGTAGTAGTGATATGCCTTTATGTAGATGACATGCTTATCATCAGAACCGACTTGGAGATAGTGTTATCTATCAAGGAATTTCTGTCGGCCCAATTCAGCATGAAGGACCTTGGGTCTGCGGACGTGATTCTTGAAATCAAAATCCTGTACACAAAAGATGAAATAAGATTATCTCAATACCATTACATAAACATGTTGAAGAAATAAAGGCTACTTTGACCCACTAGAGTTGTCTGTGTCATATGATTACAACAAGAAGCTTTGATCCAGCACTAGAAGACCGGTAAGACAGCTAGAGTTCTCAAAGATTATTGGTAGTCTTATATATGCAATGAGTTGCACGAGACTAGAAATAACATTCTCTGTTGGGATGCTTAGAAGATTTACAAGCAATACTGGAAAACCTCACTGGAAGTTGTCAAGAGATTAATGAGGTACTTGAATGGAACTTTGAATCTGGGCCTACTTTACACCGGATATCCAGCTGTGATTGAAGGCTTCTCAAAAGCAAAATGGTGCTCGGAACCAGATGAGTGCAGATTCACTGGAGGCTTTGTTTTCACCATAGGAGGAGCTACCATTTCATAAAAGTCCATGAAACAAACTCTAATTGCATAATCATCAATGGAGTCTGAGTTTTTTGCATTAACTGTTGCAGGAGATGAGGCTGAGTGGCTCAGTTGTTTTCTCCAAGACCTACCGCTGAAAGATTTGCAAGGTGCAATTACTATTTATTGTGATAATCAAGCAACAAGTGCTATGCCAGCAAACTTGTTATTCAATGGAAAGAAGCAGACCATTCATCTGAAGCACGGCTATTTGAACGAGCTTATCTGTCACGGATTCATCTCACTGATTGACGTCCGGTCTTCAGAGAATGTTGTGGATCCTCTAACTAAAGTCTTGAATAAGAAATTAATTGAAAGGACTTCTGCTTAAATGGGTCTCAAGTCATTGTAAGTCTTATGTACATTTATCATTTATATCAGTTAGTAGTTCAAAGCTCATGCTACTAATAATAAGATATTTGGTTTAAAACTTAAGTAAGACTTGCATGCATGTCTCCTACTATGTGAAAGGATGGCTTTTAAGCCTTAATGAGTCCATAATATTTCGGATGCGGGGTGTTGGGTAGGAAACACACCTAAAAGACTCACTTATGATTGGGGGGAGATTTGGCCATCTCCTATGAGAACTTATAAAATGTATCTAGAGCCATCACAGAAATCAGGACATGCATATGGCCATAAATGTGCAAGCACTCAGGCAAGCTTGTGGTTTAAAGTGATAACTATCACAGTTTGATTTTAATCTTGTGTGATCACTGGATTATGAGAAAAAGTATTAGTTCAAGACTAAGTTCACACATACCTATTTTCTATTCAGTTGGTCTAAAGGGTATGCAAGTCCTAGTGACATCTACCTTACGCACAATGATTATAACTTTCTCGATAATTTGCTAACTTGTGGGGCATTGTTAATGTTTTGTGCAAAATTGAATTTTCAAAACATAAAGTAGTTTTCAAATTATATATATTATTTAGTTTTTAACACATTAAAATGGTTTTAACTAATACTTTTCAATAAGTGCAAACTAGTTGGACATGGGCTAGGTTTGGTTAATGCAATCAAGACATTTGGACTTCTTACATTGAATTTAGATACAAGACTCTTAAAATTTCCTGATTATGAATTGGTAACCCTTTGAGCTTCTCTCATTTAGTGATTGTTAGCCCTTAGGCTTTCCTCATTAAAGGAGCTAATGACCATTGGGCGACATTATTTGAACATGAACATAACTCTTTGGGCTTCTCTCACTATGAGTTGGTGACTTTTGGGCTAGATTTATTGAATCTAGACAATACCCTTGAGCTATTCTTATTAAGAGATGGTGACCCTTGAGTTATTAGTGGAGTACTATAAATAGGCTCCCTTGTAGTTCATTTGGAACGCATCAAAAAAATCAAATAGTAGATCACTAAATTAACAAGAGTATGTCCAGTTAGCAAGTAAAGCCTTATCCTGTGTCAGACCGAGGTCACTTGCCTGATCATATTGAGGAGATCACCGGAGAATCTAGTTGGTGCACACCAGAGTTTCTCAACTGCTGTTCCTGGGGGCAATTTGACTTTGGGATCCTTACACCGGAGTAGGCCAGATATTACTTCAAGCACATCAATCAAGGACACACAACAGTTCTACTACAAAACTGTTTAGTCTTCTCGAAGTCCCTCCGATCTTGAGGTCTATTGATTTGGACTCGTCTTCTCAGAGTCACTTCGCTACTCGGGAACACCCCGACATTGTATCACCTTCTCGGAGTCACTTCTACTCGGGAACGCCCCGACCTCGTGTTGCTTCTCAGAGTTACTCCGCAGTTAGAGAACACTACTACTTTTTGTTGCAACTCACAACAAAATAAAGTTCATTCCTCTTTAGTTTGCATTTCTCATTTTTGTTCTAAGAGCAACAAAGTTCTTCCTTGTTCTAATCAATGATGATTGACTCTAACTTGATCGGAACCCCTAGCAGTTTTAGCATGGCGGAGCATTATCTCGACCACAAAGTGCAGTGTTCATCATCTCATAGCTGCGATGAGATGCAAAGAAAATCCTATCTTTATTTATTTTTCCACGTGTTTTTTGTCTACCACATGCGTTTTATATCATTGTAGATGATTCTTTACTTGTCTTTGAGAAAGGTTTAACATTGGAGAGGACCAAATCACAAGTATTACCAGAGGCAAAAAAAGCTCCTGTGCAAATTTCTTTGCACTCTTATTCACATTCCATGTTGATTGAGAATTCCAATTGACAAAAATTTAAAATAAAACTCGACATTTCTAAAGTAAAGCAAGAGATGAGAATAAGACTTGACCGACTAATGGACACATAGTATTTGTATGTGAATCTGCTGCTGGAGTTGTGCATGTAAAAAAGAAAGAAAAAAGAGGGATGGATGGTTGATGAGTCAGAGACGAAGAAAGAAGAAGCTGAGCTCGGGGCCGAGGCATCCGTGGGGATCCACCAAATGGTAGGACTGGGAGTCAGCAGACCCCACCACCCTCTCAAACCTTCCTCTAAAATATTCGAATATTCGACCGCCGCCTGATCCGCTGCCAAGGTCCTTCGACTTCGTTGTCCGCGTTGGCGATGGGGGCAGGATTCCCATACCGCCTGAAACGGCCCGCACGGATTCCAGTGCCCATCCGATGGCACCGTCCTCCGCCAGCACCTCCCTCCTCCGCGCGAACCCCACTTTCCTGCCGTTGAAGTACACCGTCCACGTGGGCGACCCCAGCAGGGGCCCACCGCCGGAACTAGCGCGGTCGCACTCGAGCAGGACCCTGCAAGAGCCGTGGAGGTCGGAGCTGGCAATGGGGAGCTCGAGGATGAGGAAGGGTACCGGTCCACCTTCGTTTCGTTGTTGTTGTTGTTGTTGTTGGAAGCAGAGCTTGAGCTTGCTCTTCATCTTATCGCAGAGGATGGTGCCGATCACAGTACTCGTGCTGCTGCTTCTTCTTCTTCTTCTTCTTTCGGAAGGGGAAGAAGAAGAAGAAGAAGATGATGATATGTGGGCGCAATCAGGGAAGAAAATGGGCTTGCACGGAACGAACAGTGAGACAAGAACACCCCACCATCCCGCCGCTGCCGTTGTCTCTGCTTCAGCTTCAGTGGTCGCCATTGGATCGGAAGATGAGAAACAGATACAGAGGAAGAAGAAGAAGAAGATTAATTCAGAGCGAGTAAATAGATAAAAATATCTTTGATTAGAGAGTGGAGTGGAGTGCTATTGTTTGTTAATAGCGTAAGATGAGATGAGATTAGGACCCGGAATCATTCACTTCACTGTGTACCAGAATCGCTGAGGCGGTGGCCCAGATATCGCAACTGACTGCTTCCGCCCTTTTCTTTTCATTTTGTGCGATTATTAATTAATAATAATATCAGAAGATTACGATTTGCAATTTAATTAATGTGAAGGGTCCTATGCTTTCCCCCGGTCCATGAAGGCAGCGGAGAGAGCAAGGGTGGTGATGTAATTACAACCTCGTTACTGGGGGATGCTTCGAGTACTTGTGGGATGTCCTGAGACCGTCCGATCTGTGATATGGATTGAAAGTTGAGCGTGATTATTATTATTGAGATGAGAGGCTCTGGAAGGAGATGAGAAGCGAAGCTCGCGTATTATTATTATTATTATTAATAGAGGTTGAGGGTTTGTTTTGGCGGGGGGAGAGAGATTATTGAGAGAGAGTGGAGAGAGAGATTGAAGAAATGGAGGGGGAGGAGATAGGGATGGTGATGGCCCGATCATCGGAGCTCAAGACCAAGTTCAGCGACTGCATCATCCATCGATGCCGTGGTCCCAATAATAGAAGAAGACCAAAACTGGAAGGGGATTCCTTCAATTTTGTTGCTGGAAGAAGAGACGAAGACAAAGGCGAAGACGAAAAGGGAGGAGGAGAGGAGGAAGAAAACACCTTTGAAGAAGAAGAAGAAGAAGAAGAAGAAGAGAGGCTGGTGAACATCAGAGACGCCTTTGAAGCCCTCGAACGGCAGCTTTCTGCCTTGCAGGTATCTCCTTCTCCTCTCCCTCAAAATCAATAATGTTTACTATTTTTTCGCCAATTTTGGAGCTTTAAGAGGAATTGGGGATTTTCAGGGTTTCTGGGGTTTCCTCGTGTGAATTGCAAACAAATGTGAGCTACACCATACATAAGCAAATATTAACGTCTTTCAGCTTTTTTTTTTTTTTTGATCCAATCATTAAATATTTATGACTTGATGCAAATTGATCTAGGGGAAAATGAAAAACGACAGTACAAATTACTCACATAAGAAAATGCCACAAAGAACTGCATCCCTTTGTATAAAAGACGCCATTTTCAATCTTCTGGGCTTCATTCTTTTACAACTCAAACATCACAATAGGGCACCAATTTCTATCTTTTGAATTTCGGTTTTTTTACAACTCTGAGATTGCAATAAGGTTTCCATCTATAGCAATTAATATTTATGCTTAACTTATTCGCTGCATGGTCATAACTTGACTTCATATGCCAAATTGGAGGAAACTTGGAGCCTCACCTGGGTAGAAACATCAACACTTGCATTTGACGTAGAGACATAACGAAGACATAGGCATACAGTCAACCCTCAAAAGAAATTTAGCATACAGACATCTCAAACACACCATGACACTATGTATTCTTTATCATCGTCATAATCTAAGCATTTTTCCAATTGAAAATAGGGTATGCTGTGGAGCATATGGCTTCATGAAAGAATTGACAAATTTTTTACAGCCGGCTATCCATCAATGTACAGGAAACGGGCTGTTTATAAATCAGAAGGCCAGTTGGTTACCTCATTCGTCAACCGTTTAAATTTTTACAGCAAAGGACGAATCTCATCCAAAAATCTCTTTGATTTAAGGAAAAGTATGTAAGAGGTCAATGATTATAGATATGCTATAGGGAATTTAATGTGAAACGTGTATGCGTGTGTGAAAATCAGCAATAAAACACTCAAATTACGCTTCACAAATATGGAACGATCGTTGGTATGAAATGATTAAAACTAATAATCTAGCAAACTGTTGATCAAATAACATGCATAGACTAATTAATACCAATTCAAGAATAAATTAACAATATTATTTATGTTACGCATGCAAAAGATTCTACTATAAAAAAATTATGGAACTAAAGAAAAGCAGATACACACAATTTCATGTTGTGGACAACAATAAAATCGATAAAAAATCAGAGATTAATGTCAGACTCGAAATAACTGATTGAGATTAAAAACGTACCTACTGAGGATCATATGTGATCTTAATGTCTTTATGATGATTGTAGATGTGTAGAGGTCGTCCTCACGAATTCAACGCTTCAAACCATGCGTAATTTGGATTCCGGATGAGAAAGATACGGCTCGAAAATCAATTTGAGATCTTAACGGGTCTGTTTTGCATTGCAGGTTTACTGTTCATGCATGTTCCTGGTACTGTAGCATTGTAGCAGATTCGATACTGTCACGTCCCGCTTCCCAAAATACGTGAAAACGGAGTCGCGAGCGACGTATATACGAGAGGAGAATACCCCACGTATACACGCTAAGCCTAAAATAATCAGAACAAGCTATATCAATCAACTTTAAAGGTATTAAATATCACTGCAATATGACATATAAATTTTTGCACAAAATATAATATTCAATAAATAATCGAAATGGAATAAATGCCGAGTCTAGAATTCAAAGAGTAAGGGAATCAATAAGAATAAGCAAGAAAAGATACCAAAACTGGAGGATCAAGCGAGGGAACTCTGGCTTCTGATGTAAAGCGTGTTATCCTCTCCAAATACCTGATCAATGAGACAATATACAAAGATTTTAATGTACAAATCCAAGGAGTCATAACTCTCAATGAGTGAAAAAAATGAAGAAAGTGTGCACATGCATATAAAGTGATGAAATACAATATAATAAAGAAGCATTCATCAAGAACGCAATAACATAGAGAATATAAATAAACAATAACGAAAACAGTCTATTCTAGAATCATGTAGTACAGTCAGGTGTCTATCTTAAAGTACATATCAGGTGGATACAGTCAGTTACAGTATACAATAAATAATTTATCATAATTAAGTCAGCAGACACCAATTGTCACGTGCAATAGACGCATCTCATATACGCCTACGACACGTGCCAATCGAGGTCCTATATTATTGAAACTGATCGGTTGGAGACATTGTCCATGTTTTAGATTAGGTGGGTTTCGTACATACTCGGAACCATGGCCCAATCAT
The DNA here is from genome assembly GCA_038442645.1 of Agave tequilana. Taxonomy (NCBI): domain Eukaryota; kingdom Viridiplantae; phylum Streptophyta; class Magnoliopsida; order Asparagales; family Asparagaceae; genus Agave; species Agave tequilana. The sequence continues at coordinate 247,878 of JAVJIF010005737.1, read as the reverse complement.
CTAGCGCTGAACCATGTTCTACCTCTAGGTAGTCAATAATAATAACAATAGAAACAATACGGAATGTCAGTTATCCCCCGGAACCCTACAGTGGAACCGTATCTCGGCTGCGCAAACTGTATCTTAGGTTCACTCAAAATATAAACGTTGTCTCCTCCATCAATTTTCTCAATTCTGCTGTAAGTTGTCTATTACTTTATTATTTAGATCAATCAATATTCATGTTATTTTAATTACTGAGACGATACAGTGCCAGTAGCAATGTCAATGATGTTAATAATAACAATGAGAACAATATCACCGTGTAAACGGTAAAACAATAGAATAATACATGTGTTACGGTCTGACAATAATTTCAATAATTTTTGGTAACATGAAATGATACAATAATGGTCGGGACATTGATTTTTTTACTATACAGTCCCATCTGGAGTCAATCAAAATCGCATCCCTATATACCAAGGTATAACAGTAACTGGCCTATAGTCTTTGATCTTAATACGAACAATGTAACCGTCAAATATTAAATTCATGTTCAACATAAATAACTACTCAGCTACTTCTAACTAATTTTCATTATCCAACCCAATCAAGATCATCAATACATCCCCCCTTCAATCTAACTCAATCACAAGATCCAAACACTAATATAACAATCAACCGTATAAATATATGATCCACTAAGTCAGGCAAATCCAATTTACACCTATTCCTTAACTTCGGGTAATTAAAATAGATTAGTATTCAAAGTTCATTCTATTCATCAGTCCAAGTCAACTCCACTCCAACGCAATCCACTAATCAACCCAAGTAACAAGAGATCGAAATCTATAAGAAGGCCATAACTTATTTAATAAATACTCAACGTCCAATTACATTTCTCATCTAACTTATCACTGAATAAAGAAATGTCAAGTCTGCTGATTAACTCACCAAGTATCCACACCTATAACTACAGTCATGAATTAATCAAATCCAATATCCAAATCCGATCACAGTATAAGTTATATCACAAATAGTTTCAGATCCAAAATGGTAAACAGATTTACATGAAATGATAAGATAATAGTGTCTCAGTGATACAATATCGAATCCACAAGCATACAAGATTAGGATACATCTGATTAATCATCTGTAGTTTATCTAAACTCTCTCTCGGTAAGACAGTACCAGTCTAGTAATCCACTGCACATGTTTAGGATCTACTATTCCACTAATTCGATTAGTCCTAACCTCGGTCAAACTTTATTCCAATTAAATTCATTAATAGTTTAAAGTATCAACAACTGAATAACTAACTCAAAATATCCGGTCGACAATTTATCGAGTACATTCCAATCTTAGAATACAACCACTCTGGTATAGATATCATCTAAGTAAGCATGGTCATGAACAGTAATTAACATGTACAAACATTTCTGAACATGGTAATAATTAAACAGAAATGTAATCTAATGAAAACAGATAAAATGTTAATTGATAACGGTAAATAGCAATAATATAAAAGTAAACACTCACATGAAATGACGCGGTTTCGGATCCGAATCGCCACCTGGTCTGCACTAGACGAACCGGTTCGGATCTCCGAATCTACTCGTGTGTCGGTCTTCGAACCGCCAGTGTATCGGGTCCACAATGAACATGGGTCTGAATTGGGTCCGGTCTTCTGTTACTAGTTTCGGATCGCGTAATCAGGTCCACATTGTTGGTCCACACTACACAAACATATGTAGACACACGTACACATAAAACACACACGCACACTAACACGTGCATACACATGCATTAACATAACAACACATACATACATACTCTCACACACATCTACATGTACTCACGCGCACACAATACACATACTTAACAGACATACTTACCCATCACACACCTAAACATAAATACACACCCGCACATAATTATACACAGTGGACACATGCACACAATTATACACACCTAAACATACAAAGTGAATACACAAACACACACATTCTTACATTACACTGAAGGAAAATAGAGAAAGAGAAAGGCAGAGAAATAGAGAACCTGAGAGGGAGAGAGGGACACACGTACACGACATGGGGGAGGAGGCTATGCTCATGGAACACGGCGGAGCTCCGGCGGGTGGTTCACGTCTCCGACGGAGGAGATGGGGATGGCCTGGGGTGTATGCGAGTTCCGACGAGGTGGATGCAGCTTCAGGGCGGCCAGGGGAGGCGACCATGGTGGGTTGGAGTGCTCGAGCAGCAGAGAGGATGATAAAGAGATGGGCTGCCGATGTGGAAATTGGGGGTTGGGTCGTGCTCCGACGGAGGACGCGGTTGTCGGAGGGGTTCGACCTGAGGGGTGCAACCGACCTAGGAGAGAGGAGGCGGGCCTGCAGGTGGGGATGGCTTGCGTGGGTTGTTGGGGAGAAGAGGAGAGGATTGGCTCAGGGGGTGCTGCGCACACGGGGAGGAGGGGAGGAAGAGGTTGGACATGCCGTGGGTGATGGTGACGGCCTGGTGATGGGGGTGGGTGGAGCCCAGGTGTGGTTGGCTGAGGAGGAAGGGAGTGCGGAGAATGAGATGGAGAGATGATGATATGGGTGATGACTGTTGAAGGAGGAAATGAAAGTGATTAGGGTTAGGTTTAAGGATTAATTAGGAGATGATGATAGTATATAAAGGGGAGAGAGTAGGCTTGGGTTTGGGGATTTGACCTTGGGCCAGGGAATCACGAAAATGGAAAATGAAATCAAAAAAGTAGAATAGCGGCTAGGCTCAATGAAGAAAGGAAAGAAATGAAAGGGAATTGGGCTTGGGTTTGGATTCTTAGGCTAAGGGGAAAATAAAATCAAATAGTAATAATACTAATCACATATTAATAATAATAATTTAATTAATTTATAATGATAAACATAATTAATAACAATAATAATAACACTAATAATACCGTAATAATGACAATAATAGTAATTAACAACAACTATTATAATTAATAATAAGTCTGTAATATCAATATTAATAATTTAACAATACCATATCAATAATAAAATAATAAATTAAATCAAATAGATATTAAAAAAATACATATTATTAACTAGGGATATTACATTCTACCCATCTTATAAAAATTTTGTCCTCGAAATTTCAATAAGACACGGAATGATAAAAGAATCAAAAATCAAGAGAGAACATATCAAGCTTCTACGTCGCTTCTCAGTGGTATCACGATTCCGCTGCGCTACTCTGTCTCTGCTACCGGCTTCAAGATGGAGCGACCAGTTCCAAGAGACAAAATCAGAGAAATAGAATCGAAAAGGAGAATGGGAATCGAGAAGGAAATCTAGATTACTTTGGAAGAATAGTAAAAATCAGGAAAGAAAGATCGATTTCCAAGTGGACACAATATCATGGTGTGAATATTATATGCATTGCAGTGTAAATACAACCTTTTTTAAGTTACCGGTAAGAACTAGGTTCTCTTGCGGAAAGAAAAAAATGAAAAGTCAAGTCGCAAGTTGAAAACCTGGCTTTGAGATACCAAGAAAATTCTGTTACGTCCCGCTTTTCAAAATACGTGAAAACAGAGTCGCGATGAGAGTCGGTGACGTATACACGCGAGGAGAATACCCACGTATACACGTTAAGCCTAAAGTAACCTGAACAAGTTATATCAATCAACTATGAAGGTATTAAATATCACTGCAATATGACATAAATTTCTATAAATGATATAATATTCCATGAATAATCAAAATGGAATAAAAGCTGAGTCCAGAATACAGAAAATAAGGGAATCAATAGGAATAAGAAAGAAAAGATATCATAACTGGAGGATCAAGTAAAGAGAACTCTGGCTCCTGACGTAAAGCATGTGATCCTCTCCAAATACCTGATCAGCAGGATAACATTCAAAGACCTGGACAAACAAATCTAGGGAGTCAGAACTCCCAATGAGTGTGAAAAATGAAGTGTGCACGTGCATATAAAGTAATGAAATATAAGATAATAATGAAGCATCATCAAGAACACAATAACAGAGAATATAAATAAACAATAACGAAAACAGTCTATTCTAGAATCATGTAGTACGATCAAGTGTCTATCCTAGAGCACATATCAGGCGGATACAGTCAGTCACAGTATACAATAAACAGTTTATTATTGTTAATTAAATCAACAAATATCAATTTGTCACCTGTAATAGGCGCATCCCATACTACGCTTATCAAAACGTGCCAATCGAGGTCTTATATTATTGAAACTGATTGATTGGAGACATTGTTCATATTTTAGGTGGGTTTCGTACATACCCGAAACTACGACCCAATCACCTGGCGCTGAATCAGGTCCTATCGCTAGGTAGTCATTCATTCTCCGGAATAACAATGAAAATAATACGGGATGTCATTCATTCTCCGAAATCCTACAGTGGAACCGTATCTCAGCTACGCAACATGTATCTTAGTTCCACCCAAAATACAGACGCTGTCTCCTCCATCAATTTTCCCAATCCTGGTGTAAATTGTCTATTACTTTATTATTTAGATCAATCAATATCCATGTTATTTCAATTACTGGGACGATACGATGACAGTAACGATGTCAATGATGTTAACAATAACAATGAGAACAATATCACCGCGTAAATGGTAAAACAATAGAACAATACATGTGTTACGGTCTGACAATATTTTCTCAGTAATTTTCAGTAACATGCAATGATACAATAATGGTCAGGACATTGATTCATTACTACACAGTCCCATCTAGAGTCATACAAAATCTCATCTCTATATACCAAGATATAACAATATCTAGCCCATAGTCTTTGATCTTAATACGAACAATGTAGCCGTCATATATTAGATTCATGTCCAACATAAATAACTACTCATCTACTTCTAACTAATCTTCATTATCCAACCCAATCAAGATCATCAATACATCCCCTTCAATCTAGCTCAATCACAAGATCCAAACACTAATATAACAATCAACTACATAATATATGATCCACTAAGTCACGCAAATCTAATTTACACCTATTCCTCAACTTCGGATAATTAAAATAGATCAGTATTCAAATTTCACTCTATTCCATCAGTCCAAGTCAACTCCACTCCAACGCAATCCACTGATCAACCCAAGTAACAAGAGATTCAAATCTATAAGAAGGCTATAGCCTATTTAATAAATACTCAACGTCCGATTACATTCTCATCTGACTTATCACTAAATAATGTCAAGTCTGCTAATTAACTCACCCAAGTATCCACACTTATAACTACAGTCATGAACCAGTCAAATCCAATATCCAAATCCGATCGCAGTCTAAGTTATATCACAAATAGTTCCAGATCCGAAATGGTAAGCGGATTCACATGAAATGATAAGGTAATAATGTCTTAGTGATATAATATCGAATCCACAAGCATACAAGATCAGGATACATCTGATTAATCATCTGTAGTCTATCTAAACTCTCCTTCGGTAAGACAATACCAGTCTAGTAATCCACTACACATGTTTAGGATCACTAGTCCACTAATTCGATTTGTCCCAACCTCGATCAAATTTATTCCAATTAAATTTATTAATAGTTCAAAGTATCAACAACTGAATAACTAACTCAAAATATCTGGTCGACAATTTATCAAGTACATTCCAATCTCAAAATACAACCACTCTGGTATAGATATCATCTAAGTCAGCATGGTCATGAACAGTAATTAACATGTACAAACAATATCTGTACATGATAATAATTAAAAAGAAATGTAATCTAATGAAACCAGATAAAACATTAACTGATAACGGTAAATAGCAATAATGCAAAGATAAGCACTCACATGAAATGATGCGGTTTCGGATCCGAATTGCCACTTGGTCTGCACTGCACGAACCGGTTCAGATCTCAGAATCGACTCGTGTGTCGGTCTTTGAACCGCCAGCGTATTGAGTCCACAATGAACACGGGTTTGAATCGGGTCTGGATCTTCTGTTACTGGTTTTGGATCCCATAATCAGGTCCGCATTGCTGGTCCACACTACACAAACACACACACGTGCACATAAATGCGCGTGTACACACCCAAACATACACACACACTCTCTGACACACACGTAGATACACACATGCATTAACATAACACAACACACACACACACACACATCTACATACACTCACGCACACACAATACACACACTTAACACATACTTGTATATCACACACATAAACATAAATACAGACACACATAATTATACACAGTACACACACTCACACACAATTATACACACCCAAACACATACTGAATACACACACATTCTTTTATACATTACACTTATAGAAAGATATAGAAAGAGAGAGGGAGGGAGAGAGAGAACCTGAGAGGGAGAGGGGGACACATGCACGTACACATGGGGGAGGAGGCTATGCTCACGGAACACGGCGGAGATGGGGATGGCCCGGGGTGTAGGCGAGTTCCGCAAGGTGGATGGGGGCTCCGGGGTGGCCAGGGGAGACGGCCACGGTGGGTTGGAGTGCTCGGGCAGCAGAGAGGATGATAGAGAGATGGGCTGTCGATGTAGAGGTTGGGGGTTGGATCGTGCTCCGATGGAGGACGCGGTTGCCTGAGGTGTGAACGGTGGAGGGGCTCGGTCTGAGGGGTGCATGCAGCCAAGGAGAGAGAAGGCGGGCCTGCAGGTGGGGATGGCTTGCGTGGGTTGTTGAGGAGAGGAGAGGGTTGGCTCGGGGGGTGCTGCGCACATGGGGAGGAGGGGAGGAGGAGGTCGGGCATGCCGTGGGTGATGGTGGCAACCTGGTGATGGGGCTAGGTGGATCCCGAATGTGGTTGGCCGAGGAGGAAGGGAGTGCGGGGAATGGGATGGGGAGATGATGATATGAGTGACAGTTGTTGGAGGAAATGAAAGTGATTAGGGTTAGGTTTCAGGATTAATTAGGAGATGATGATAGTATATATAGGGGAGAGAGTAGGCTTAAGTTTGGGGATTTGACCCTGGACCAGGGAATCACGAAAATGGAAAATGAAATCAAAAGAGTAGAAGATGGCTGGGCTCAATGAAGAAAGGAAAGAAATGAAAGGGAATTGGGCTTGGGTTTGGATTCTTAGGCTAAGGGGAAAATAAAATCAAATAGCAATAATACTAATCACATATTAATAATAATAATTTAATTAATTCATAATGATAAACATGATTAATAACAATAATAATAACAATACTAATAATACCATAACAATAATAGTATTAACAACCTATGTAGCACAAACACTTCTATCATGAAGCCGTATCGTATCCGAAACGTATTCGACGCTCGTGTCAGACACACATGTCATGTGTATTTTTAAGTAGTTGTCATGTGTTCACGTGTCGTGTCCATTTCAATGTTACCGTGTTCTTGCAACATAGACAACAACTACTATAATTAATAATAAATCTGTAATATCAATATTAATAATTTAACAATACCTATAATAATAATAAAATAATAAATAAGATCAAATAAATATTAAAAAATAATAATATGTATTATTTACTAGGGATAGTACAGATACTGTAGCTGCATTATAGTAATACTTTTTTTTGAATTTTTTATGTTTTTTCTAGGATTTTTGTGATGAGAATTGAACTAGGTTGTGGTGATAGATTGCGGAAGAACTAGAATTAGGATTGTAGATAGAATAGAAGAACTAGAGTTTTAGGAGAAGGGATAAACAACTAGGGTTTGGAGGAGGAGAAAGTGATAGAGAAGGGAATAAACTAGTTAGAATTTTACACCACTAATGTAGGATTTCTCTAATTTCACACACAGAGAGATTTGAGAGAAATCACAACTCATACAATTTAAAGAAAATTTCTTCATAATAATTCATTGCCTTCATTGAATAATACAAGAGGCCTTTTACAGGCTTGTACAAAATTGAATACAACTCAAAGTAAAACTCTTAATCAAAATAGAATTACAATTTCAAATTTTAGAGACTAAACTCCTAATAAAAATATTACTCTAAAATAAAGAAACTCAAAATAAAGAAGCTCAAGTACATAGAGTTCTACTCTTAGAGAATTAGAACGGAGGCGTCTTCTTTACCGGTGATACACGTGCCATACACGTGGCTTGACATGCTGTATAGGATAAAATATCTAGTAGTGGTGAAAGGAAGGTGCTCTCAAAAATAGGCTCACGGGAAGGCTTTTATTAACAAGTAGGATAATATTTATAAGACCTTTATAATCCACTAAGCAGTCAATATTGAAAATAAAACTGATGCCAAAATCTATAAGAAGATCTATAACATAAATATCATCGTTCAATTTCATCAAGATTTAAAATAGATCAGAACTACAAGCATGCAACTTTTGAACAACATTGCCAACATTAAAAGTATTTAATTTATTCCTATCATCAGCTCGATACCATGGTTGACATTGTTTTGTGCAATTTTATCACTGATTTCATCTTGTGATGTATGCATGTGTGATGCAAAAGATGTTGCAACTGGTGATGCAGACTCAATGACTTTATACTGATCAGCTATGGGATAAGATCTCTGGAGAATTTTGATTTAGTACCTAACATAGGCCATAAAAGAAAAGGAGATGGTGTTGACAGTAGAAGAGGAAGGTGTTGGTGGTCAAAACAAGTAACGACAGTAGGAGTCAGTAGTAAAAGAGGCGTAGAAGATGTCATTGGCAGTAGAGCTAAGGAAGGGAGATGACGGATGGCAGTAAACTCCTTAACACATGAGTGATTTTCGGAGAAATTATACTATCAGGCTTATGTGCTGTAATGGGAACTCCATCATTGATGGTAATCTTAAATGGGCTTGGATAGTTGGCAACAATGCGCTCATAATCTTGACATTTGTAGCACTTAGTTGTTGGACTAATCTTGAAAAAGTTCTTTTCAGTGTTCTTGCTCTATTGTTATCAGACTTTTCTTTGAATTTCTAATTATGGGGATCACATAAGGAACACTATTCTTCGAGTTTTTGTACGAAGAATTCATGATTTGGAGTAGGCTATCAATTTTAGCCATGATATCATCAAGTGTTGGTTGGGACTCCATGGTTTGGCTCGAGGGAGTGAGTTTGATCGGTGGGAATGAAAGTGTATTCTACGTGGTTGAACAGATGGTGGTGGTCTAAACGCATAGAAATATGGTGGCACGTACTTGGCTTCTGGCTCTTCGTTCATCATATCACATGTTTCAATCGGTTGTTGACCATTGAGTACTCGCCTATTTTACGAATTAGTTCAATATTGATTAGCTTGTCTAATCAGGTTTATGGTAGCGAACCTAACTTTTTCAAATTCAGAAAGTTGGTACCGGATGAAGTACATGTCCATGCTTTGCAACCAATCTAGAAGAATTTGAGAATCACTTAAATAACTAGAATAATGCAGACGACCATTAAAAGTTGGTATATCCGTAGTGCTGGTTTGAGGATTTTTATATGCAATTTTAGACTAGATATTTTTTTGGGGTTTTGGATTTTGAATTTTTTTTTTTAAGGAAAAAAATCTGTTTTCTAAAATTGTCGGGTCAGTTAAACCTCAATTTTACCGGTCCAATGGCTATGTCAGTATAACTCAGGTGGAAAGATTTTTGCACTTGGCGTTCTTTAATTATAGAACTATGTTGAGTACCCTTCCTTGATTATTGCATTGGGTAATTTCTAAGGAATTAGTCTACGCACCAAAAATAGGGAAGTGGATGTAGCCAAATCACAGAAAAATCAATTGCACACAAACACGGTGAAAATACGTGAAAAACCCGAAAGAGAAAAAATCACGGAGAGAAAAGTTTCACTATGTCAATGATGATTACAATTGGGTTCTCTAGATTCGGGTGAACGTGATTCCTTTCTCGCTGGAAAGGATTTCCTATTTATACAAGTCATGTCAAATGGATAAGGGTAGGGAGTTCTGCTCAGTTTGAATACTTAAAATTCTTATCTTGATAATGGTTGAGCCGAACACCCTAGTTTGAATCGGTATAGGAGAGAGTCCATCTTCGTCTTGTGATTCGCGCTTGGCTGTAGATAAGGATGAACTGCTCCCGAGAGGTAACTACCGCGTTTGAATTAGAATTGGGCTTAGGGATAGAGATCTCTGTAATTGGATCTGATTCTTCTATTAATCACCCGACCTGTTCGAAATTCGAAATGGGCGAAGACATCGAGTTAAATATTCTGAAAGTAGCCACACATTGCACATCTGTCAGAGACTGGATAGACATGTGTCACGATCTCGGGTGGGTCAGAAAGTGACCACTACAGTTATACATCAATCGTACGAAATTTCTAGGAAAGACTTACCTTTCAATATTTCTTAATTTTTATTTTGTTTTTTTTAACAAAAATTTAAACGAAATGCGATAAAGTAAATATACATGAACTAATTATGCAAATGCTACCTAACCGTACTCTGATACCAATTGATGTGAAACATGTATACGCGTGTGAAAATCAGTAATTAAACACTTAAACTGCGCTTCATCAACATGAAACGATCGTTGATAGAAAATGATTAAAACTTAATAATCTAGCAAACTGTTGATCAAATAACGCTTCATAACTAATCAATATCAATTCAAAAATAAATTAATAATATTATCTATGTTAGCATGCCAAAGATTCTACTACCAATAAAGAAAACTATATAGCTAAATAGAAGCAGATACGCATAATCTCACGTTTGTATACAACAATTAAATCGATAAAAATTCAGAAATTAAATATCAGACTCGAAATAACTGATTGAGGTTAGAAACGTACATACTGAGGATCATATGTGACCTCAATGTTTTTATGATGACTGTAGATGTGTAGAGGTCGTTCCTACGAATGCAACGCTTCAAACCGTGCATGGTTTGGACTTCACATGAGAAAGATACAACTCGAAAATCAATTTGAGACTTTAACAGGTCTGTTTTACGTTGCAAGTTTGCTGTTCATGCTGGTTCCTGGTACTGTAGCATTGTAGCAGATCCGATACTGTCGTTACATTGTAGCAATACTTTTATTTTGGATTTTTTTATGCTTTTTCTAGGATTTTAGTGATGAGAATTGAACTAGGTTGTGAAGATAGATTTGAGGAAGAAGTAGAATTGGAATTGTGGACAAAATAGAAGAACTACTGTTTTAAGAAAGGGGATAAACAACTAGGGTTTGGAGGAGGAGAAAGTGATAGAGAAGGGGATAGCCTAGTTAGAATTTCACACCACTAATGTAGGGTTTCACACACATAGAGATTTGGGAGAGATCACAACTCACACAAATTTGAGAAAAATTCTTCATAATAATTCATTGCCTTCATTGATTGATACAAGAGGCCTTTTATAAGTTTGTACAAAATTGAATACAACTCAAACTAAAACTCCTAATCAAAATAGAATTGCAATTTCAAATTCTAGAAACTAAACTCTTAATAAAAATACAACTCTAAAATAAAGAAACTCGAAATAAAAGAAACGTAAAATACATAGATTTTTACTACTACTAGAAAATTGGAACGAGGCATCTTCTCCATCGGTAATACACGTGCCGTACACGTGGCTTGATGTCCACATCAGTATTCCATTGGCACAGATAAAGAGGAGTACCAAACATATTTACGTGGGGTACTTCATACTTCTTGTATATAATAACATCATCATATATGAAACTTTCTTATTTGATTCATTTTCAGGAATTTGGTGATTGCCTACTGCATTATTTTTCTTGAGAGTTAATGGCCTAAAATGACACTATGAAGCTTGTGTACATCGGGTCATTGATTCCCAGAAGAAAATGATTACTAAAAATTCCATCCTCATGTATGCTAATGTACTTTTTCTAATAAATTCACTTAAATTGAGCAGTATGGATACTGTAACCTTAAAAATCTTCTGCTATTTGGGTTTTAGTTATCATTTTCTATTAATTTCCAAATACATGATGGACACTATTAGAAATATAGTATAGTGTTCTTCCTTGATGCAGTCTCACCGTGACTGATAATTCACATGACTTGTGACAATTGCTTTTGTTGCTCATGGTTGTTTCCTCTGTAATGCCTACCAAGTTATTTTTCTTGGCACACTACAGTTTCTTTTTTCAAAACAATAAAAGTCATGTACAGGTCCTCTTGTTTTCTGTAACTACTCTCTCTTCCAATCAATATTACCTTAGCAAGGGAATCGCCTCCTCCTAGTACTTAATGGCAATAGTGACTTATTTAAGAACCAATTGACATAACTGTATAGCATTGCTTGTATATTTTGTCTGAATTATTTGATTATGGTGAAAAAAAATTTTAAAAACGCAGGTTTTACGCGGTACAGCCATGGGATAGTCATGAGCCATTTCCTATACATAATTTGCTTGTTGCAGTAATGGGATAGTCATGAGCAAATTACTTTCATTTGGAATTTTTTGATGCATAAAAAGACATTTTGTTGTGTTTTCTATCTGTTGCCCGTCTAGAAGCTTATTGATATGTATGTGTAAGTAATAATTGAAAGGAATTTGCCCTTCTAGTAGTCTATACATGTTGCTTCTCTCTCTAATAAAACTTGGTAGCTAGGTTGTATATTTCACATTGTGGATTGAAAGAAAGAGGGAAAACATCAACTCCTTGCACTCTGACTTCTTTAGTCTTTGTGACTGGCATTCAGGCTTTGCAACAGCAACAAAGATATGAGAGAGAATCATCCCTGTTCCAGATTGACTGCAGCCGCAAGATCCTGCTGAGCAAACTTAAGGAGTACAAAGGGGATAACTTGGAAGTTATTCATGAGGCTTTGACATTTGCTGGTGGAACCCTTGATCATGATGATGACCTGCTTCCCCCACCGGACCCAAGCCACCCCCCCGACTTGTTTGTTATGATGGATGACCCCTATCCTTCATCCCACTTCACTTCAAAGTATAAGTTCACTCGAAACGGAGTGAATGGTGAGGAAGCTAAGAAGAGCATGAATGGATCAGATGAAAAAGTGGAGCCAGCCCACAAACAGAAACAAGCCCCAGGGAATAAGGCTCGTCTTTGGGTTGCTTGCCAAGTCAGTGCTGACATTTGTTGGTGTAGTATCAGTTTTGAGCCTGGCTGGTTTTAAACCAATGCTAAGGAGAGATGGTACTCAGTTCAAGATCCAGGAGCTATTCCGGAAGCCAGCCTGTGAGGAGAGGCAGTCTCAGGTTGAATGTCCCTCTGGAAAAGTACTTGTGATAGAAGAGGGGCAGCCCCGATGCCTTGTTAAGGAGCGGGTAGAGATACCGTTTGATCTTGATGTTAGTGCTCCAAAAATAAATTATGGGCTTGGATGAATATGTTACATGATCATTGGAAGATGTTTTGCAAAGTTTTGGTGAAGGCAACGCAGGGATTAAAATCTGTGTCTTATTTGCCCATTCTGCCTTTTCATTTTTAGGAATAACAGAAGGCATCATCAAGTTACCATCACTTTTCTGGGATTGCTCCTGCATAAGTTTGCAGTCGGATTCTGAGAATGTATAGCATCCAGGTGCACCAAAAAGGCAACGCTACGTATGAATATTTTTATGTGTCTTGGGTTTCTTACTGAGTTCTGATTGCTCGACTTGAAATATAATATATATATATATATATATATATATATATATATATATATATATATATGGGGTTACTGTACCTCAGCCGGCAGGCTGAGAGAGTTTCTCAGCCGGCAGGACGTGGCAACATCATAACCACACGCCTGTCATAAATTTTGGCGGACAAAAGATGAAAACTCCCGCTCAATTTAATGTCAGTCACCTCAACAATGTATCTTCTGAAAATACCCTCTGTCACATCTTTTTACCTTATGTAAAAAGTTGCCTTTCAAAAAAATTTCAGCTCTAAAATTTCACCCGACAATGGTCGCAGTTGTTAAAATTTTATTTTCAGATCTGTGCGTCTCAGAATGTTTTTTTTTTTTTGGACTTTTCCTTTTAGACGAATGCGACGATGGTCGCAGTATATGAAACTTCCTTCATCATTCCTGGGTCGCAGTTGTTTATTTTTACAATGTAGTCTTATGCGACCTTCGTCGCCGTGTCCTACCCTCGTCGCATTTGTTTATGTTTGCACTGTAGATGACTGCGACCTTGGTCGCAGTGTCAACTAGAGTCGCTGTAAAAGTTTGTGTTCGCACTGTAGTCTTATGCGACCTTGGTCGCAGTGTCGACCCGGGTCGCAGTTGTTTGTGTTTGCACTGTAGATGACTGCGACCTTGGTCGCAGTGTCGACCCGGGTCTACCCTGGTCGCATTTGTTTATGTTTGCACTGTAGATGACTGCGACCTTGGTCGTAGTGTCGACTAGAGTCGCTGTAAAAGTTTGTGTTCGCACTGTAGTCTTATGCGACCTTGGTCGCAGTGTCGACCTTGGTCGCAGTTGTTTGTGTTTGCACTGTAGATGAATGCGACCTTGGTCGCAGTGTCGACCCGGGTCGCAGTAGATTATGTTTGCACTATAAATGACTGTACCTAAATCCTATAAAGAGCGGCAAAAAAAAGGGAAAATAATAATAATAAACAATAACCTAAGTCTGACAACGTGCGCTCCAAAAATTGCCTTTTGGGCAAATAATAATAAATAATAATGAAAGTTACCGAAAGAGTAGCTTTTCATAAGGGGTATTTTGTAATTTAACTTCTTCCTATAAGCGGGCCGCAAGTTAGTGGGGTGACAAATTGAGCCACGTCACCGCAGGCTGAGAGAGTTCTCTCAGCCGCAGGCTGATATACATTTCTCTCTCTCTCTCTCTCTCTCTATATATATATATATATATATATATATATATATATATATATATATATATATATATATATATATATATATATATATATATATATAGGGCTTACTGTACCTCAGCCTGCAGGCTGAGAGAGTTTCTCAGCCTGCGGGACGTGGCTGAATATATGCCACACATCGGTCGCAGAGTGTGGGCGCCAAAAAAATCAAAAAAATCCCGCCTAAACAATCGTGAAACAAATTGACAAAAATACCCCTTTTATATGACGATGGCGACTTCTAGCATTGAAAAGTAAAAAAAATATTCCATGGTCGCATACTTAATACAGAATAAAGAATACCGGAGGAAACATGCTATCGTATAGCAATGCGACCTCCTTCAGTACTGCGACCAAAGTCGCAAACTTCTTTCTCATTACGATGGTGATGACGAGGATTAGAAGTTTAAAAAATTGTATTTTGTTTTTTTTAAATATATATAAATCTGTTTTCTAAAGTTAATTGTGTGAATTACATTTTTTACTACTATGTCTTGGTTGAAAAATGCTGTACAATTGTTACAAACCTTCATTTTAAAAATTTTACGCTAAACGAATATACTGCGACCATGGACGCAGTTAATAATTATATCACTTCACCCTTATAAATTTTTAAAATGAAGGTTGCGACATTGGTTGCAGTTGCTGGACGCAGACTTAATAAATACACTGCGACCTTGGTCGCAGTTGCTGGACTTTAGTCTTAATCAATAACAACACTGCTACCTTGGTCGCAGTTTCTGACCGTAGTCTTAATAAAATAAACGACCGTAGTCTTAATAAAATAAACTGCGACCTTGATCGCAGTTGTTGGTGTTTAGTCTTAATAAAATACACAGCGACCTTGGTCGCAGTTGCTGGTCTTTACTCTTAATCAACAACATCACTGCGACCTTGGTCGCAGTTGGTGGTCTTTATAAATAATCAACAACAACACTGCGACATTGGTCGCAGTTGATGGCCGCAGTCTTAAAAAAATAATCTGCAATCTTGGTCGCTATTGCTGGTCTTTAGTCTTAATCAACAACAACACTGCGACGAAGTAAACAACAACACTGCGACGAGGTGACACGTCACCGTAGCAGTTGCTTAGTCGCAGTCTTTGGTCACAGTGTCGACCCTGGTCGTAGTAGTTACTGTTTGCAATGTATCTTATGCGACCTTGGTCGCAGTGTCATCTATGGTCATAGTTGTTTAGTTTGCAATGCATGGCTGCGACCAAGTTCGTAGTTTATTAAAAAAAATAAATATGTTTTTATTTATGTCCAGGCATTTATCTCCAGGCATGTGCAAATGATTCAAAAACGATCTCTTATACAATAAGATTGAGTGTTACAATATAGCAGTACAAAGAAGACTAAACATCAAAAAGATCCCTTGTTGACTAAAAGCAGTGGTGTTATTGAGATCTTTTATTTATGTCCAGACATTTATCTTCAGGCATGTGAAAATGATACAAAACGCTTTGTTATACAATAAGATTGAGTGTTACAATATAGCAGTACAAAGAAGACTAAACATCAAAGTAGCCAAGAAGACTAAACATCAAAAGAGCCATTGTTGACTAAGAGCAATCTTCTTCTTGAGGTCTGGTGGCAGCAGAATCCTCCGATTCCACCTGACCCTCCAAAGTGCCGGGATACGATCTTTCGTTGATGAACATCTCTTCACCAGAAGGTTATCCAGTGAGCATGGAGTTTCCTCGATGTCACTTCTGGGGTAAGAGAGGAGGTTTTTAGACCTCACAGGGATGCTACCCACCACTATATCCACCACATCCCCCGCCGCCATACCCACTCTGACCATCAATTATCAGAAAGCTTGACTGGTGCATCAAGTCAGAGCAGATCTCGGTGAGGCTTAAGTCCTCGTCAGGGATCATGACTTCTTCCCTTGTGAACGACGAGGACCATGACTTCTTCCCTTGTGGACGATGAGGTCTATGACTTCTTCCCTTGTGGACGAACATCGATCAAGTTCGTCCGTAGGGTCATCTTCATCCATGGAGGCAGGCCCCTGTTAGAGACTCTGAAGAAGGCGAAAATTCTCAGAGCAATTGCTCTCGAAAGAAAACAGTCTAATTATGGGCTGTTAAAGGGAGAGGGTGAGCCCTATTTATAGGCAGCCCATAATAACCATAATTAATGGTTCATTAATCAGAATCGTCGGCATTAATGGTCTCCAACCGCCAGCGCCGGTTTGGCATTAAAAGACATTAACGCCTAAACCCAATGAAGAGCCGACGCGTGGACAACCGCTTCGGGAAACAACGAATGGTGCGGGGTTCGTCAAAGTAGACTTGACGTTAAAAGATCTCATAAAATCTTATGACAGGTCGCGTCTCACGGAGTTACTCCAAGTCGCATCAGACAACAGACAACTTTTCATTTTTCATTTAGATTCAAAAAATGACTTAATCCAAAAATAACACTTAATAAAACAACACTTACTTAACGTACTGCGACCAAAGTCGCAGTCCATGTAATGCAACCTAGATTGCAGTTGCTGGCCATCTTTATCAATAACAACACTGCGACCTTGGTCGCATTTAACCATGTACACTGCGACCAAAAGACTTTGACTAAGGTCGCAGTTTAAATGTACAATGCGACCAAAGACTCTGACTACATTATATACAAAAAAATTAATTACTTAACGTACTGCGACCAAGTCGCAGTCCATATAATGCAACCCTAGATTGCAGTTCCTGACCATCTTTATCAATAACAACACTGCGACCTTGGTCGCATTTAACCATGTACACTGCGACCAAAAGACTTTGACTAAGGTCGCAGTTTAAATGTACAATGCGACCAAAGACTCTGACTACATTATATAAAAAAAAATTAAACTATAAAGTAGAATTTTATCGCAGGCTGAAAAAATTGATCTGAAAAGAGCGGCAAAATAAAAGGGGGAAAAATAATAATAAACAATAAGGAAAGTTATCATAAGGGGTATTTGGTAATTTAACTTCTACCTAAAAGCGGGCCGCAAGTCAGTGAGGTGACAAATTGAGTCACGTCACCGCAGGCTGAGAGAGTACTCTCAGCCCGCGGGCTGATATACATTTTTCTCATATATATATATATATATATATATATATATATATATATATATATATATATATATATATATATATATATATATATATATGAAAATTTTCAAATGAAAAACTTTCTCATAATAAGCTTCGTTAGAAAATCATATAAAAGAGATTTTATGGATGATCCGAACCGTTCATCATAATCTACATACTCTAATTAGACTACCAATAAAAAATTACGCGATTCCAACTTTTTTACCGATGCATCAAGTGACATCTTTATTCTACGGTGAATATAATATATGTTTTGTAACCACTTGTTGTATGGGTAAAAAAGCTCGGACTCGTGTGATTTTTAATTAATAGTGTAAATAAAGTATATAGATCAAGATGAACGGTTCAGATCATCCACATAAAAGCTCCTATATAGTTTTCTCACGGTCTTCGTGTGAGAAAGTTATATATATATATATATATATATATATATATATATATATATATATATTATATATATATATATATATATAGAGAAGAGAGAGAGAGAGAGAGGGATCCACTCACTATATATATATATGGGGTTATTGTACCTCAGCCGACAGCTGAGAGAGTTTCTCAGCCGGCGGTGACGTGGTCGAATCTATGACACATCGGTGGCAGTGTAGGCGCTAAAGAAATTAAAAAATCCCGCCTAAAGAATCATCAATCAAATAGACCAAAATATCCCCTAGCAAAAATTCATCAACAACAAAATTTTACCTAAAATATTTGCAATTTACAGAGAATTTTCTGTTGAATATATCTACAGTTATAAAATTTCTAATTCTACTACATCGAAAATATAAAGAGAAAAAAAGAATTGGATAGAAAATAAAATTTAATGTTGGGCAGTTGTATATTATTTTTTATGTTAGAAATGTACAGTGTAAAAAAAATAATGAAATACAATGGTTGGATAATATTTCATGCAATTTTTAATGAACTGCGATTATGATTGGTCTTGGTACTAAAAAATTGCTTTATTCTCAATGTATATTATAAATTGGATCTAGGTCGCAGTACACATACATTCAAAAATATATTAAAAAAAAATATAACTTTCAATTTTATATCACGACTGCGACTTTAATCACATTCTTTATTCGCATAGAAATAACAGACGAAAAATGTTATCGTTCAGTACTACGATCACAGTCGTTGTCTTTATTCGCATGCCTTATGTAACAGAATTTTGATCGTTTTTCAAAATATGCGATCATGGTTGCAGTAATAGTATAACAAAACTTTCAATCTTATATCACGAGTGTGACCCTAACCGCATACCTTTTATCACTGCGACTATGGTCGCAGACTTAATATAATATAACTTTCAATTTTATATCACGACTGTGAACCTAATCGCATTCCTTATTCGCATAGAAATAACAGACTAAACATGCGACCACAGTTGCTGTCCTTATTCGCATGCCTTGTAACAGAATTTTGATCGTTTTACAAAGTAGATTAGCCCTGCGACCGTGAGATTAGTCCGTGTATATCACATCTTATAAAATACTATATTAATTACTCTGAATTAATTGAAGTAATTAATATTCTATCTACCATGATATAGCAACAGTCTCGAAAAAAGAGATACACCAAAATTTATCTTGATAAGGAAAGATGTGCACCATACGTAATCTAAATATATAGGAAAAATATTATATAAAAGTTAATTTGTAGTTCACATAATAAACTTCTGGAAGAAAAGAAACTCTTTGGATTCTCCCGCCATAACTGTTTCAATTAATATTTAATTTCTTTTTACACTTCTTCGAATACTCAACCGTTACCTATAACAATTATTATTTCTATTCATGTTGTTTCACATTATTGACCTTTTATAATGCTTGTAACTAATATATTATCTCATATCTAAAAAAGATATTTGTGCTCTTCGTTTTCAATTTGATTTCAAACTTTCAAAAATAATTCATTCTTGAATCCGTCTTCCCCATCTTCTTCCTCTGAACACTCAGATTTCAACTTCAATCAATTTCCTACCGGTCCTCTTTCTTCAGGGTATTCTAGTGAATCTGATAACAGTCTGGACTTCACTTCTTTTGACTATCTCACTACATCAAATAATATTTTATCTGATCCTCTTCTTCATGAGGATGATGAAGTTTTCATGGGGCTCAGTGAGGAGGAACTTATTCCTCTGCCATTTTACGGAGACATGCTTGATGAAAGCATGTCCTCTGATGCTGGGGGCTCGCTTTCTTTGAGCATATCTTTTACAAGTTCTTCTCGACACAGATTGGAAGAAGAGCTTGATATAGTGATTCATTCTGAGAGTTTATCGATGAACCAAAGCACCCAAAAAAAAAAAAAAAAAAGAAACTGAAGAGAATAGCGAGCCGGACGACGAGAGAGAAGATGAGGAAATAAGTGATGAACATGGAGACGAGAAGAATGAAGACGACGAATCTGCTTATGATGGTGATGATGACGAGGATTAGGATTTCCTGATCTTCTAATATTCAACGTATTTTGTCTTCTTTTAAGAGCTTTTAATGCTCTTTTTTTGTAAGGACTCTTTCTGACCATATTATATTATAAATAAAATTTACTTCTATCTGTAAAATATTCTTTTATATTTTTAAAGTACATATAAAGTATGTTGTATAGTTATTATTTCTGCATCTTATCTGCAATAATGGTCGTAGTACTCAGATAATAATTACTCTAAACTAATAGAACTACAATTATGGTCGAAGTCCATGATTAACTATATTATATATGAAACTGCGACCACGCTCGCTGTCCTGTTATAAATAGTTTGATCTTTTGCATTCAATAAAGTTAAAAAAGCGACCATGGTCGTAGTTCAAAATTAAACTATATAAACAGATGATACTGCAAACATGATCGCAATACTCTCAAATCAGTATATTTTATTGTATATCACAAATTAGAAAACTGCGACTGCTGTCGTTAAGCACTGCGATTATAGTCGCAATCCTTGTTCGCATGCAATATGTAAAAAAAAATTCATAATTTATAGGCGGTTGAGACAACAGTCACAGTAAAGAACAAATATATAAAATTATATGTAAACTGCGACTATTGTATCAGTTCTTAGTCACCGTTATCACATTAACCTAGCAAAAAAAATCATTCACAAGATGCTGTCGTTAAGCACTGCGATCATAGTCGCAGTCCTTGATCGCATGCAATATGTAAAAAAAATTTCATAGTTTATAGCGGCTGAGACAACAGTCACAGTGAAGAACAAATATATAAATCATACGTAAACTGTGACTATATTCGCAGTCCTTAGTCACCGTTATTACATTTAACCTAGCAAAAAAATCATCCACGACATGCTGTCGTTAAGCACTGCGACCATAGTCGCAGTCCTTGTTCGCATGCAATATGGAAAAAAAAATTTATATGTTACATGCGAACAAGTAAACTGCGACTATATTCGCAATCAGTAAAATTCTTACAAATCATATCTTAAAAAATCTACAAATTAAATAATTGTAGACTGCGGCAAAGGGCGCTTTAAAACTATTGAGAAATTATTTTATTGACCACTACGAGCTTAGGCGCATTCCTAAAATATATAAATTTCTGCATAAAAAAATTTAATAAAGAAAATTCAAATTTGTTTCGTGATTTGATGAAGTTACACTTGAAGAGACCTGATTCATATTCAGTTGGTCGCAGTTAAAAAAATAATTGCGACAATATTGACTAACGTCAGAAATATAAAAAAAAAACTATACAGATCCATTATCTTTCACCGCAGGGGCATTTAATAATTTCAACTGTTTCAATAAGCGGACAGTCCTTTCTAGTGTGGCTAATAATGTGCCACATCACCACAGGCTGAGAGGGACTCTCAGCTGTCGGCTGATATACATATTT
This sequence comes from Agave tequilana, assembly GCA_038442645.1. Taxonomy (NCBI): domain Eukaryota; kingdom Viridiplantae; phylum Streptophyta; class Magnoliopsida; order Asparagales; family Asparagaceae; genus Agave; species Agave tequilana. Next base: position 226,124 of record JAVJIF010005737.1, on the reverse strand, counting down.
ATGTGCGTGTGTGTATATGATAAGGTTACAATATACATAGTTGTATCTAAAGTTAAGTTACACACACCTCTCTCCACCACAAAAAATTTGCTAAGTGAGATACAAACAAAAATTAGGGTGAGTGGTCCCTGTGAGGTATTTAAAAAATATTTTTTGTGTGGTAGAGAGATGTGTGTGTAACTTAACTTAGTTACGCCTATGTGTATTATAACGTTGCCTACATATATACAGACTTGTGTCCTTTCAAAAAGATCTGAGGTGGAATCCTTCCCGTTTAATTTCAACCCTCCGACATTCGAATACAAGATCCGCACCGTGAAAGTTGATCTGTATTAGTTCAAGTATCTATAAACCAAAAATGAAGTGTTTTTAATACTTTTTGCCCATCCATCAAGCGGTGCAAAATGGACGTCCGAAAGTAGTGAGTTGATTAAATCTATGTCTTTAGACATACAAATTCTCGATCCGTTATTTAATTATGATCTAAACATTTAAAAACTCCTATAAACCAATTTTTGTTAGGTTTCAAAAGTTCTATAGTGTTAAACTAACCAACTCACTATTTAGGCTATCCATTTTTCTCTACTTGATGTATTGGCAAAAAGTATTCAAAACGCTTGACTTTTGGTTTATAGATACTTGAAGTAATATAAATCAACTTCAACGGAGTGAATCTTGTATTCGAATGTCAGATGTTGGTATTTGAGTGGGAAGGATTCGGTCACAAATCTTTTTGGAAAGACACAAGTCTATCTCTCTCTAATATATAACTTTATTACAAGTGTGTTGTAACTCTACCCATACGGCTCTTTGAATTTATATGTGTTTTGTGTCCATTGAAAATTTATTTACAAGGAATGTGTTGACTCAAATTACTATTTAAAGCAGCTAAATAGGTTTAGGATTTAGGAGACTAGGCTCACCATCCTAAATAGGATTAGGAATCGTGATAAGTTCGATACTGCAGGAGCCAAGTTAAAGAATGAATTGGGCTTGTTCGCTCTCTCGATACTGCAGGAACTAAGTTAACGAATGAGTTGGGCTTTTTAGCGCTCTCTCTCTATAGGAGATGGTTTAGAAAACTAGAGCTTAGTTTAATTAAGATTGGTAATGTAACATGTTGGTGCGATCCAATCAACATTGAGATGTTATCTCCAAACTCGAAGGCTTGACTTGGATTCTTAATGTCGGCACGTCCGGTACACAAACAATCAGAACCTTGAGAAATTGACTGTGTGTAACTTGAAGGACAAATAAAGTGATGAATTCGAAATAGCAATTATAGATGCATCATTGGTCTCAATAGCAGCAGAAGAGATTTTATTTGACGATTGAAGTTGCATAAACTTGAGAGGAAGGAACATGATGGAAATTAGAGAAAGTTAAAGCCAACAACAACAACAACAACAACAATAATAATATAATAATAATAATAATAATAATAATGATGATGAGCAGACTAGACGAAATAAGGAGGCGGAGGCCCTTATTTAATGATTAATTATAATTAATTAATAAGGGGTCTGGCCTTGTACATTTCCGTGTGGGTAGTAGAAGCAAATGGTGAGCGTGGATCCATCGTCATCTCTTTTGAGACTGCACCGCACCTGAGCGCACCCGAGCTGCAGGCTCTTCCTCCACACCACCTGCGTGTAGGTCCCACACTGGTGCCCGGCCGCGCACGTGTTGTTGGCGTGGTTGTAGTACTTGCCCTCCCCCACCCACGAACCCACCACCTCTGCCGGGCTCGCCGGGTAGCTCGCCCATCCCTGATTCGCCCCGTACTCGCCGCTGCTGCTCAGCTCCGCGAACCCGCAGGCTCTCTTGTCGCGCTGGAACCGGGCCGTGAGGGAGGCGTTGGCGGCCAGGCTGGGGATCCAACTGAGAGGGCCCACGCCCACCGCAGCACGGGCCTGGTTGTGGGCCTTGAGGAATTGATCCACCACCGCAGTTGGAGGAAGAGCAGTGCTGCTGCTGCAGGAGAGTAGTAAGGAGGAGGACAGGATGAAGAAGAAGCAGGAGGAGGAGAGTAGTAGATATTTGGGGAGGAGAGAGGAGGCGGCAGCCATTGTACTATTATTGGAAATAAACTTCTAATAGGAGACTAGATCTGGGCTCTGGCTGGACAGCGAGAGATACTGAGTTTTATAGCATGTGAATAAGCATGGGCAGCGTGATGATCCCCGGATGTTCGGTCAGATTTGAGTTGGGCCTTTCCTTTGGGCCCGTCTAATTAGTCTCAACAACCCATTAACAAAAAAAACAAAAAAAATATCCTCTCCCCTCCTCTCAACCGAGAAGGAGAAGAAGAAGATAAGAATGGCCGCCATTTCTGCCGCTGCAGCTGGATTAAGTTTACGATCAGCCTCTCTCCGCGGTGCGCCAAGGATGGGCTCGAAGGCCAAGGCCTACATCAGTGTTCCAGCTCGCGCTCCGCCTCGGATCCTACTCAGGTATGCACGTGCTCTCACCTCTATTTAACATTCATTCACTGGTCATTAATTATCATTTACACCCAATTACAATTGCAATTGAATCAATTCTTGTTTGTTTGTTTGATTTTATAGATCTAACCTTGAGACAACTAGCTTCTGTGTGTGAGTCCCTTTCTCCAATGCATGGAGCCAAAGCCTCAATGCTCTCACTCGCACGATCCTCCTCTGCCCCCCTGGGGTCGGCTCTCTGAACATAGTTGATCATATTCTAAGTTCTCCTCTACTCATCCTCAGCTCAACTCAACTCAAATTACTTTTTTTATTCTCTTCTTTTTTACTTCTCTCTTTCTTTGTTTCCCCTTCCCTTCCCTTTAATTTCATTTCTTTCTTTTCTTTTCAATTGTCACTTCCTTCCCCTTTTAACATCCCTGCACTCAACCCTCATCTTTAGATTATCATCAAACATTGGCTTGTCAAAAGGATGACTAATTATCGGAAAATATCCCTATAGTAGAGGAGCTTCTCTGCAATTTATTTAGTTGCCAGTGTTCAAACAACAACTTTAAAATGCATCTCCTGTGTTTCATTGAATGTTGAAGTGTTTATGTTTCTTTATTGGGAAAATTGTTGTTAGGTCGCCAGTGAGCTTGAACTGTGCAAAAAACTCCTGAAGTTTAAAAGCGTGCTAAAAAGTCTCTCAATACCAATTTTTGTCCACCTGAGTCCCTGTATACACTGTGTCTATGCACATGGATCAATGTGGGTGGTTAAAATTCAAAATACCCCTACCGTCAAATCTGTCCCCTCCCTTGTGTACTATTAATAAAGAAAGAGAGAGGAGAGAAAAAAGTAGAGAGAAAGAAGAAGGACAAGAAAAAAATCAGCCCATAGCTCCGATTAGCCCAACAAGCCATCTCCTTGACTCGATGTGAAGATCCGACCACAGCTCCATCTTCGCGCTGCATGCTCCTGAGCCCATCTCCTCTCTTAGCCCATCGAGTCCAGCGATCCGGCGAGTCCCATCTCCTCGCCCAACGAGCCCATGTCCTCGCATCGTCGTGAAGATTTGACCGCAACTCAGAGCTCATACCGCATAACTCAGAGCTGATCCGATCTGGACGCGAGCTAGGAGTTGTGGATGATTTGATGGTGATGGTGATTTGATGGTGGTGATCAATTGGGGCTTGGTGGGTGTTCTGCTTGGGTTGGGGATTTTGGGTTAGTCTAATTTTGAGAGTTAAGGTTTGATTTGTGTTTAACTTTTAGACTATGATTTGTGGTTCCTAGGTTGATGTTTTTCTTTTACCTCTAAGTGGAAGTTAACTTTTTACAAAGTTTTGAAAGGAATCTTCCTAATTTTGGAATTGAATAAAGCTCAGAATTAATGTTCCAATAAATGTGAATTTTGGACATTTGATTTGATTCAAAAATCTAAAACACTAACTGCAATCGGATCAGAGAAATGAAGGAAAAAATGTTTCCATTATTGATGGATTTTTATGTAATTTTGCTGATGGATTTTGAGGATGAGTGATGAATTTGTTAAAAATCTGTGGTAAATTTGTGATTTGTGATGAATTTTGTGGACATAAATTGAATATAGTGGACAAATGATTCAATAAGTGGACACAGATAGTAAAAGTGGATAGAAATTTATTAAGATTATTTTGAAATTTACTCAATTTGATGATAATCATGCTAGTATTTGTGATTAATTTTTAATTTAAAAGTGGACTAATTTGTGATGAGCTTGCTGAATTTGAGAATATCAATTTGGTTGTGATGAAATTTCTATTTATAATGAACTTGTGATATGAAAAATAGAGGACAAATTTTGTGAATCATACTATCCACTTTTGAGTTTTTCTGTTCACATATCGAATAGTTTTCCACTTTCTAATTTTCTGTCCGCCATTAAAAAGTTGGACAGAAATGTATAAAGTCGACAACAATTGACGAATGTGGACAAAAAAGAGAAAGTTAGACAGAAATTGACGAAGATGGACAAAAAAAGTAAAGTGGACATAAAAAGAGACAGAATTTGACGAAAGTGGACAGAAAAGAAGAAAGTTGGATAGAAATTGACGAAAGTGGACAGAAAAGAAGTAAGGCAGATATACAAAGAAAAAGTTGGACAGAAATTGTACAGAAAGAGATTAAGATGTACATAAAAGGAGAAAGTTGGATATAAATTGACGAAGGTGGACATAAATGATTAAGATGGGCATAAAAGGTCTTATTTTATTTCATGCAACATAGCATAGTGAATTACCTAAATGATCACATGAAGATAGAGACATTCAAGCGAACTTATGCCCCAATGCTATATCCTATTCTCATTTCGACAAGTCAGAGGTATCATTCTCTAATATTTGTCCACCTTAGTATAACTATGTCCACTTTTTTGACATTGTGTCCATATTTCTAGGTACATGTCCACATTTTAGAATATATGTCCACATTTAGAAATATATGACCATATTTCAGAGTATATGTCGACATTTTCAAGTAAATATCCACATTTATGTCCACTTATGAAATATATGCCAATTTTTCTCATTACTATCCAATATTTATACTTTGGTACTAACTGATGTCTCGCACAGGTAACAGAAGAGACTCTATAAAAAAGACCTCCAATAACGAAAAAGCATCGTGGGAGGAACAAGACAAGGCGAATCAACAATCAATTTGTGACGCGCCTGAATGTGTGCTAGATGCCGGAAAAATGGATACAATCGTTATACTTGCAACGCTGGGATAGATGAAGAAATAATGAACCCCGATGTGATGGATGCGAATCTCATTAATCCTATTTAGTAATAAAATTGAAAATGTGAGATTTTCTATTTTGTATTTATCTATAAATTTTGAAATATATGTCTACATTTTGGGGAAAAGGTCCAAAAATTGGAATATTTATCCACCTTTTTGGACTATATGTCCAGCTTTTGCAATATATGTCCACATTTTGGAAAAAGAAGTCCAAAAATTAGAATATTTGTCAACCTTTTAGAATATATGTCCACCTTCTGGAATTTATGTCCACATTTTGAAAAAAAATGTCTAACTATTAGAATATATGTCCACATTTTGGGAATTGAATATTAGGTATAATACATGTCTACATTTTCGAAAATGTGTCCAACTATTAGAATATATGTCTACATTTTGAGAACGTGACTACCTTTTAGAATATACGACTAAAAAAAGAGAGTAAGTGGATATAAAAAGAGAAAATTGGACAAAAATTGATAATGATGAACAGAAAGGGAGTTAAGTGGACACAAATTGATGAAAGTGGACCAAAAAAGAGAGCAAGGTGGACATAAAAGGAGAACGTTGGACAAAAATTAATAAAAAAGATAAACAAACAAATAAGTGAAAAAATAAATATTCATATGTTAAATGATTTTATTTTATAAACAATAAAAGTTAAATAATTTTATAAAAAGTCATTAATTATTTTTTGTTTTCATTTATTTTTATTTTTTAAATATTTAAATAATTTTTTATAAATATTTTGGTCAAGTTAATTTTTTTTTGAAATGGACAAATAACAATTGAAGTGGACAACAAAACAATTATTTTAAGAATTTTGAATTGAACAACAAAACAATTAAAGCAACTGTCATTAAAGGTTCCATAATACATCACGTGAGCCAATAAAAGACAAATGATAGCACATGAGTCAATTAAAGTAATTAAATTAAGAGAAATATGGATAATATGAATATACAAAGTTATGTATTTACATGTGATGGGGACAGAGACCTGCAAACAAAAGAAACTTAGTCAAAAAGACCATGAAACACTTTCAAACTGATATAATACCAACCTGGATCACAATCACCTTCAAATTGTAACCAAAATTTGAAATTGAGAACATGATAAGATTTTGGGTTTCCACCCCTTACGCGGGATTCTCACCCAAAATTCGAGAGCAAATAAACTCAAGAATTAAATCAGATAATTTAAGAAAATTTTAATCATTCAATGAATCCAATACAATAGTCTAGGGGGCCTTATATAGGCTTTACAAAAGAGAACTACTGAAAAATAACCGATGTGGTACTAAATGCCCACAGTAGAAAACCTACTACAGAAAATAAAGCTAAAATGAAAAATGTCTACTACAAATAAATCTGAAACAAATCCAATCTGAAGCCAAAGAACTGCAGTGCATCGCTTCCTGAAGTATACTCAATCGAATCTGCCCCTGAGCGGCATGATGTCCTCATTAATTCCCCAGGGTGGAAAGGACTCGACCCTGTCGAGTGTGGGAGACAGAACTGCTGCTGGCACTGATAGTGCTCTAGGCGATCGGGATCAAGATGCCGGAGGTCTTCCTCGGTAATCTAACAATTTTTTGAATCAGTTTTCCTGTCCACTTAATGAGATAGCGTTGCGTCCCTCCGTCTCTAGTAGAGACAATCTGATAATCTAAGATAGAATCTATATGTTCTGTTGCATATGACAGTTTTGGGGGAAGTGGAGGTAGTGGGGGGCTCTCAGTAAGAAGGTCTTGGCTAGGCTTACCCACGAATGGGTCAGAAGAGGTATCAAAGGTACCTTATATGGAACCAAGTCCTCAATATTAAAAGTGCAACTGATGCCAAAGTCTGGTGGGAGATCCACCACATAAGCATTTGAATTGATTTTCTTGAGAATCTGAAGGGCTCTGCGCTTCGCGCGTGTAATTTCTTCACAGATCCCGGAGGAAACCGTTCGGACCACTACATAATCTCCAACATTAAAAGTTCTTAATCGACGATGTAGATCTGCAGAAACTTTATAATCAGTATTATTTTTTATTATCTTTTCTCTGATCTCCTCATGTAATGCACAGATATGAGATGCAAATGCTGATGCAGAGTCTGATATCCTAAAATGATGATGAGCCATGAGAATCAAGTCAACTGGTTGTCTGGGTTTAAAATCATTTACTATTTCAAAAGGACTAAGACCTGTAGTCCTATTGACAGATCCATTATATGCAGATTCAGTCATAGCAAAATGAGATCCCAAGTTTTCAAAATTTTCCCAACTAAACACCTAGGGAGATTTCCTAGAGTCTTGTTTACTATCTCAGTTTGACCATCTATCTGTGAATGAAAGACTGTTGAGAATTTCAGCTTGGTGCCCATCTTGTGCCAAAGTGTTTTTCAGAAGTAGCTAAAAAACTTAACGTCCCTATCGGACACCATAATTTTAGGTATCCCATGCAACTTGACGATATTATCAAAGAACAAGACGGTTACTCGAGATGCATTTGAGGTCTTGGAACATGGGATAAAGTGAGCCATTTTTGAGAATCGATTGACTACTACTAGGATAGAGTCGTGCCTTTTTTGAGTTTTTGGCAATCCTAGTATGAAATCTAGGCTCACGTCTTGCCACGGGCAATTAGGTACTGGAAGAGGAGTGTAAGGTCCAGCAATCTGCTTTTGTTGCTTGGCCAGTTGGTATGTGCGACATTGGCTAACTATCTTAGCGACATCTCTTTTCAGACTCGGCCAGTAGAATCGGTGTTCAACGGCCTCAATTGTCTTATTCTGACCGAAATGTCCCACCAGACTTCCAACATGTACTTCCCAAGAGAGAAAATCCTTGAGGGACGTATGGGGAATATATAGCTTACGGAATCTGAATAGATAACCATCTTATAGGAGAAAACCGTACATCTCACGAACGTGGCCGTCTCGTAACGTGGCATAAATTTTTCCAAAGTCAGGACATGAATCATACTCCTCTCTTAACCTCTCGAATTCAATCACTTATGTGCTCATAGTTACCAAAGTCGTGACACGTCAGCTCAGCACATCAGCGACCTTATTCTCGATGTCTGCTTTGTGTTTGAGAACAAATGTGTAATCCTGCAGGAACTCCACCCATTTATTATGTCTTGCATTCAGTCTCTTCTGGGAGTTGAGATACCTTAGCGCTTCATGATCTGAATACATCACAAATTCTTGCGGTAACAGATAATGTCTCCAGTAACGCAAAGCCTGTATAACCGCATAAAATTTCTTGTCATATGTGGAGTATCGTTACCAGGCATCATTTAATTTTTGCTGAAATAAGCAACATGGTGGCTTTCATGACTCAGTACATCACCTATTGTCAGTCCCGATGCGTCACAAATTACTTCAAAAGCTTTCGAAAAGTCAGGAAGACGCATTACGGGAGCGTCTGTCATCATCCTCTTAATTTCAGTGAAAGTCTTGGAGGCAGCAGGAGTCCACTGGAACCCCTTGCTCTTTAAACAGTCGGTTATAGGTGCCATAATAACACTAAAATTCTTTATGAATCGATAGTAGAAAGTGACAAACTCGTAAAAGCTTCTGACTTCCCTAATCGTTCGGGGCTGTGGCCACTCGTTATTACCTTCACCTTTTCAGGGTCCACAGAAACTCCCTCGGATGACACCACAAACCCTAGGAAGATAACCCTGTCTATACAGAAAGCACACTTTTTTGAATTTGCATAAAACTTTTCTGTTTGGAGTGTACATAGGACTTGCCTCAGATGTCCCACATGTTGTTCCTGAGTTTGGCTGTAGATCAGTATATCATCAAATAGACTACTACGAATTTACCGATAAATGGTCGAAACAATTGGTTCATCATTCCCATGAAGGTACTAGGAGCATTAGACAGTCCAAAGGGCATAACCAACTATTCATACAACCCGTTTTTAGTTTTAAATGCGGTTTTCCATTCGTCCCCTGGTCGGATTCTAATTTGGTGGTATCCGCTCTTAAGATCAATTTTGGAGAAGACTGTGGCACCTAACATCAGATCTAACATATCATCAAGACAGCGAATGGGAAAACGGTACTTGACGGTAATTCTATTGATTGCGCGGCTATCCACACACATACGCCATGTACCATCCTTCTTTGACGCCAAAAGTGCGGGAACTGCACATGGGCTCAAGTTTTCTTTGATGAACCCCTTGTCGAGTAATTCTTCTACCTGCCGTTGTAACTCCGCATGTTCAGTTGGGTTCATTCTATAGTGGGGCAGATTCGGTAAAGTTGCTCCTGGGACTAAGTCAATAGCATGTTGAATGTCTCGCATAGGGGGCAACTCACCTGATAGATCTTGTGGGAGGGTTTCAAAAAACTCCTCCAGAATTGTTTAATGTGCTCAGGAATCTGCTCCTCGATATTCCGGTCAGCCTCTCGAGTCACGAGCGCATAACAAGTAGAACCCTTATGCAAGCTCTTTTCAATTTGATCGTGGCTAATCAAATTCATTTCCATCTTACCTTTGCCCTTGTCACCTTTTTTTTTAGGATTTATAACGTCAACTTTGTCTTTCCCTTTGTCAACCTCTTTTTTTCTCGGGTTGGCGGTTTCGATTGATTTGGCATAATCTTCACCTTTTTCCGTTATGAACGAATGAACATTTGTTGGTACGTTCATATATGGTCACGTCTAAGTCGAATAACCATGGTCGACCCAAAATGATATGACCAACATTCATGGGGAGTATGTCACACCACACATTATCTGTGTATGTGGCAAACTGGATGGGAATTTGACATCTCTCCTGAACATCTATAGATGTAGCGTCGATCCATGTGACCTTGTAGGGGTTTGGATGCTTCACCGGTCTCATCCCTAAAGTGGTGACTAACTTTGACGCAACATCATTGATGCAACTGCCACTATCCACTATTACCTTGTAGTTCTTGTTGTCAATTTTCTTGCAAGTTTGAAATATGGCAGTCGTTGAGTGGTTCAGGCTGGGTTAAAGTGCACCCGACCACTTCTAATTGGGTGCGACCTACACTTGGGGGTAGGCTCATCATTTTCACAGTTCTAATGCACCCATTGAATTCATATTCTTCGGCAGAGGCATCTGAGTCATTATCTTGTTGATGCACAACCACTTCTCCATCATCCTCTCCTTCTATATCTTCAATGGGGAAATCTACAAAGAGGATTCTAGTTCGACTTGGGCACTGGCTGGCAAGGTGATCATACCCTTGACACCTATAGCATTGGGCTCTTGGGTTGACTTTTCCTGGTTCACTAACCGTTCTCCTTTCGGATGTGATGGACTTTGCACCAGAAGGACCTGCTGGTTTGACGCTAAAAGAACTGGAGGTAGGTTTGCTTGGGGTAGGAAGAGTTCGGTTAAAGCTTGGCTGGTTAGTAGTGGTGATTCTAGAGTTATCCCTAAATTTAGTTCGGTTAAAATAGGATCCTCTAGGCTCATCTAAGTCGGTGACTAGCTGTTAGGCCTGTTCTAGAGTCGTGATGCCTCGAGCAATGAGCTCTCGACGATAATCATCCCTAAGATCAGACCTGAACCTAGATAGGGTCTGTTCGGGAGATTCTAACTCGATAGCTCCACACCGATTCAAATATTCATTAAATTTAGCAATGTAATCAGTGGCTGATTTGTTCCCCTGAGTCCATCGATTCCATTTGTCTAGTAATTGTTGACTGAATGACGGTGGAACATACTTCAGCATAAGCTTCTCTTTCATGCCTTCCCAAGTGTCCACTGGGTCTTCCTTCTGTACCTTATCATCCTCTCTAGGTTTTCCCAATATTGCCCAGCTTGTCATGTTAGTTTCATTATGCCCAATTGAATCTTCCTTGATTCAGACATGTCATGCCAACGAAAATATCGGCCCATAGCCAACTGCCAATTTATATAAACCTGAGGGTCCAAGCGCCCGTCGAAGAAAGGAGCATCGACTTTAAAGCTCCTGATATACTGGGTATCAGCGTCAGTTATATAGTAAGGTGGCACCTGCTCACGCCTGAGAGACCTACTGTCGTTTCGAGAATTTTTCTCCTCTGTAATTCTCCTCCGATTGGTTTCTAGCCTACCAATCCGGGTCGCTAGATTCCTACAATTGACATCAACCTGATCCCTAACTTCTTGTAGCTGTTTGTCCATATTTTCTATCTTTCTAAGGATTGTATTAAGTGTATCATGAATGTTAGGGTCCATAGGTGATGAAGTTTCTCCTACAGAAAAAGTTCTACCACTTCTAATAGGCATGCAAGATTCTAGCTGACCCTAAATGCAAGCTGTCCTAAAATGTTATGTATGTTATGCAGGAGGAGTCAGAGATTAGAGTGATGAAAAATAATGCCAATTTTAAGCTATGTAGATTAACACGTGATTAAGAAAATGTAATGTGGAGACAGTGATAAAGACACGTGCTAATACAGTTAACTCCAAGATAAATCAAGTGATCACAAATTCAAATTAATTTAGTTGCACAATTAATATTAAGTCAGGTTACCACTCATGGTCAGAATCACACAACTCACTATTTAGTGGGTAACAGTTAATAAATTTTACCTTACGACAGATTGGAACGACTATCTCAATTAATTAGGAAGAATAACTGAACAAAATATTTAAAGTTACATGGGAGGCGACTGTAGTTCAAACCTGAATGTGACTGCTGTAGGAGTGTAGTACAAGTGGTCACGAATCCACTGCCTCAAAAACGGTTTGATTTGGACTTGAAACGAGCTCTGAACGGCTTTCGGAAGTGTTGTTGTGTTTCTGGACTGAGTCAGAACACACTAGGCTGAATCAACTGAATCAACTCGCTGGGTCACTGGGTCCTGACGTCAGCACTAACATCACTTAAGTGAGTTGGGTCGGGTTCGGGTTCGAACCACTCAACCCGGACCCACAGCCCGCTGGGAACGCTTTTTAAAACCCAAACGGGTTTCGACCCGTACCCGATCACCTTTTTTCTCGCTGCCGGTTAGGGCAAGGATGGAGGAGCGGCGGCGGCGACTTGATGGTGGCGGCCTGGGGCGATCGCCGGCGAGGCGCCTACGACGACAAGGACGACGGAGTTGACGACGATTCATGGATGGACGTTGTTGAAGCGTTGATGGCTTGAAGGGAGGTGCTGATGGCTTCATCGAGCGTTGTTGGAGATCGACGGCGATGACGGCTTCGTCGAGCGGAGGCAAGGACGAAGACGAGGATGACGATGTTGGACGCGGCGTTGGAGATCGACGGCGATGACGGCTTCGTCGAGCGGAGGCAAGGACGAGGATGAAGGCGACGATGTTGGACGCGGCGTTGGAGATCGACGGCGATGACGGCTTCGTCAAGCGGAGGCAAGGACGAGGACGAAGGCGGAGATGTTGGAGATCTCCGGTGACGTCGACTTCAGAGGCGGAAGGCAACGACGACGGCGACAACTTCGTCGGGTCTGAATGGCGAAGGCAACGACTGTTCTCTGACGACGATGGCGACGGCTAATCTCGACGAAGTTGATAAAGACTGCGGTGGTGGTGGTTGATGAAGACAGTGGCGATGGTGGTGTTGTTGTGGGGCGATGGGTGTCGAAGGCGGCGGGATTTGGAGGAGATGATGAACAGTGTGAATTTGTAAAATTTTAGGGATTTTCGAAGAGAATTTTAGGGAATTTTCTACAGTGTAATTTTTTTTTTTGGTGAATAGATCTGGGATCTAGATTTGGGATTGGTATATGGGAAGATTTGAAATAGGAGGAAAATTGAAGGGATTGAAAACGAGGGCTGTGATACCAAAATGATGTAATACCAACCTGGATCGCAATCACCTTCAAATTGTAACCAAAATTTGAATTGAGAACATGATAAGATTTTCGGTTTTCACCCTTTAAGCGGGCTTCTCACCCAAAATTGCATAGCAGATAAACTTAAGAATTAAATCAGATAATTTGAAGAAATTATAATCATTCAATGAATCTAATACAATAGTCTAGGGGGCCTTATATAGGCTTTACAAAAGAGGACTACTGGGAAATAACCGATGTGGTACTAAACGCCCACAATAGAACGCCTACTATAGAAAATAAAGTTAAATGAAAAATATCTACTACAAATAAATCTGAAACAAATCCAATCTAAACCTAAAGAACTGCAGTGCGTCGCTTCCTGAAGTATACTTAATCGAATCTGCCCTGAGCGGCATGATGTCCTCATCACAAACCCTAGGGAGTTTCTGGCATAACTCAAACTCCTTGGGGACCTAAAAACAATTTTCCCTTCTTTATTTGTTTTTGTTATTGAGTTTTTCTTCAGCATTCATATCATCTAGGATTGTAAAATCAACAGGTTCCAATCAAATCCATGCCAAGCTAACACATCAAAGGCGAAACATTCGTAGATCCAAACCTGATAACAAATGAATGATCTGAAACCAATCCATACCCCCCAACTAAATTGCATTCCAGGTTCAGACTCATTATGTTATTTTACCTTTTTCTGTAATTTTATGCTCTTGGAAGAGCACTAATATATGCTTTCACAATTTTATACGCATCACAGAAGCACGGAATGTTCATCGGAAACCTGCTGAAACAATAGTAACTAATACATGCAACATGCACCACTTTCCTATGTGTCTTGAGAAGCATGCACCAATGTTTCTATGCAAGAGAATATTAATAGTCCAGTTTCCTTCAGTATATATTATGATTCTACAGTTCCAGACCAGGTTTCAGGATTTTCAATATAAAATTTATTAAATCCCAGTCTGACCTAATACCCAGCCGGATTATAGAATTCAGACATGATCCTATGAACCTTCAGATTCACTTTTCATTTCCAAATCTGATAATTTAAAATGGAACAGGTCTTGTTTGTCTTATTCTTCAGTAAGCTATGTGTTTTTTTCTTTTCTCTTTCTACTTTGGATGTTGTTAAACCTAACCAGCCAATCCGCCTGGTAAAGATTGTATGTAAGGGTCAGATCAAGTTCGTGTTAAAGGGGCTCAGATTCTGCGTATCCAGGCCTGATCTCACTCAAATACTGCCGACTAAGGCCATAAACAATAAACAATGCTGATACCATGGTCAAGTCTTCTTTGGTATCACTTTACAGAAAAAAGGGAGAATATTATTTACACTGTTAATGTGTTAATCATAACAAGGAAGAAGTTTAATTATTTTTTGATTCATTTATGAAGATCTTAAACAAGAGTGGAGCTATATGGGGTTCAGAATGGGTGCCTGCCACACTGACCCACAAAACATATTAGATAGCTTATTTCAGATTGGGGGTGTCGATGGCTGTTGAGGGGGTTTTGGACACTTCCTCAAAATCAAAAATTTCAGGTGAGTTTTGAGAGAATTAAAAGTTGCCCACCTGATTTTACTCAGAATTCCTGTTTCCATCAGATGAGTAGCTTGCTTCACGAAGTTATTTTAACACCACTCTGCTTCACAGTTTATTGGTTTTCCTGCTAGACAAGCCAATACCTCCTCAAAGGAAACGGGCAACAATCAATGATGTTTCCTTGTAAGACTTCATGTTTTTTTAGTGTAATACCTCTATTTTTGAAATACAAGATTTAATAATGAATATTAGTATTTTTTATTGCATATATTTTGTGTTAATTATTATTGTTGTTAGGTATTGTTATTATGGTTATTACTATTGGTAATTATTATTATTGTTATTGTTAAATATCCTTGTGTATTATTGTTATTATTGTTATTTTTAATATTATTGATATTTATTTTGTGTATTATTTTTAGACAAGCTCATTTCTTGCCCCCCCCCCCCCCTATTTTTCTCTTCTTTTTTCTTTCATTTTCTTATTCTTTATCCTAAGCTCAATACAAACTCAAGTATCCATTTTCATATGCTTTATATTTACCCATTAGTTCATATCCATTTTTTATCTTTCTTTTATTTTTTCTTGGCCCATGCCATGAGCCCATTTCCATTCTTTCTATTGTTCTTTTTTATGAGCCAAAACCCAAACCAAAACCTATTACCCAATATCTAATTTAATCTTATCTCAAATCCAAATCCTAACAAAAATCATATCTAATCTTAACTTACCCAAATCCAAATCCTATTTTTAAAATCATAATCTCAACTAATTCTATTTCAAAATAAATTCCTAACTAATTTTAAATCTATTTTAATCCTTATCCTATCAACTAAATCCTAACTATGTAATCCTATATCTTAACTACCTATAACCCTATATCTCTTCCTATATTTAATCCTATCTAATCCTATCCATCAAATCTAAATCTTAAGCAGCCCAATTCTTATATATGCTAACTACTAAATTCTATAGTTATCTTAATTAAATAAAGATCCTAACTAACCTAATCTCTTATTATCTCCTAATCTTAACCATCTAATCTTAAATTATCCTAATCCTAACTATATAATCATAACCAATTAACATCTACTATATAAATATCTAAACTCAAACCAAAACTCTAACCAAAACTCTAACCCAATCTTCTCCTCCTTCTTTTGCTGGCAGCCCCAACCCACCATGCGACTTCCTTTCTTCTTTAGCCAGACCCTGATGACAGCTCGCGACTCCCTAACATCCTCGCAGTCTCTGCCTCCTCTGTTATCGAACTCTTCATGGCCGGCCGTGAATTTCTCCCTCTCCGCGGCTTCCGCCTCCTCCAACGAGCTCCGCCGCGGCCTTCTCCCGGCCATGTCTCTTTCTGCACCGTGAGTGTGCCCCCTCTTCCTCTCTATTTCTATGTTATTATGTATGTATTTATGTATGTGTCATTTGTGATTGGGTGTGCATAAATTATTATGTGATGGTATATTTGTGGATATGTGTTATGTGTGCATGGAGGTGTGCATGTTTGTTGTGTATGTTTTATAAGAGTGTGTATATATGTATGTATAAATGTATGCATGATATGATTATGTGTATGTTTGCATATACTTGTATATATATACATGTATAGGGGCGTGACAGAGTTTTCTTAGTATCAGAGCTCGGATTACTCAAAGAGGAACTAGTTCTTACCAGTAATTTGAAACAAGTTATATTGACACTGCAATATACATATAGGATTCACACAATGATACTAAGTCCACTTGAGAATTGACCGTCCTCCCTTTGGATATCCATCTCTTTGATTTTTTTTATATCCCTGATTCCAACTCTTCTTTTAGAGTGATCTGGATTTCATCTTGATTCTTATTCTTCTTTCTGATTCTATTTCTCCGGTATTGTCTCCTGAATTTGATCACTCCATGTTGAAGCCAGTAGCAAAGATCAAAGCGCGCAACAAAATCGTGGTGTCCCATAGAGGCGATATGAAAGCTTGTTTATTTTTTTCCTTAATTTTGATTTATTTTATTATTCCTTTATTGAAATTTCGAGGACAAATTTTTTATAAAGTGGGTAGAATGTAATATCTCTATTTTTGAAATACGAGATTTAGTAATGAATAATAGTATTTTTTTATTGCATGTATTTTATGTTAATTATTATTGTTATGTATTATTATTATGGTTATTACTATTGGTAATTATTATTATTGTTATTGTTAAATATCTTTGTGTATTATTGTTATTATTATTCTTATTATTAATATTATTAATATTTATTTTGTGTATTATTCTTAGATAAGCTCACTTCTTGTCCCCCTATTTTTCTCTTCCTTTTTCTTTTATTTTCTTATTCTTTATCTTAAACCCAATCCAATCTCAAGTATCCATTTCCATATGTTTTACCTTTACTTATTAGCTCATATCTATTTCCTATCTTTCTTTTATTTTTTCTTGGCTCATGCCATGAGCACATTTCCATTCCTTCTATTTTTCTTTTATTTGAGCCAAAACTCAAACCAAAATCTTATCTCAAATTCAAATCCTAACAAAAATCATATCTAATCCTAACTTACCCAAATCAAAATCATAATCTCAACTAATTCTATTTCAAAATAAAATTCTAACTAATCTTAAATCTATTTTAATCTTTATCTTATCAACTAAATCCTAAATCCTAACTATGTAATTCTATATCTTAACTACCTAATCACTAACCCTGCATCTCTCCCCCCTATATTTAATCCTATCCATCAAATCTAAATCTTAAGCAGCCCAATCCTCATATATCCTACCTACTAAATTCTATAGTTATCTTAATTAAGTAAAAATTCTAACTAACTTAATCTCTCATTATCTTCTAATTCTAACCATTTAATCTTAAATTATCCTAATCCAAACTATATAATCATAACCAATTAACATTTACTATATAAACATCTAAACCCAAACAAAACTCTAACCTAATTTTCTCATCCTTCCTTTGCTGGCAGCCCCAACTCACCATACGGCCTCCTCTTTCTTCTCTAGCGAGACCCTGACGGTAGCTCGCGACACCTTAACATCCTTGCGGCCTCCGCCTCTTCTGTCGTCGAACTCTCCATGGCCGACCGTGAGTTTCTCTCCCTCTGCGGCTTCTGCCTCCTCCAGCGAGCACCGCCGCGGCCTTCTCCCAGCCATGTCTCCTTCTGCACCGTGAGTGTGCCCTCTCTTCCTCTCTATTTCTATGTTATTATGTATGTATTTATGTATGTGTTATTTGTGACTGGGTGTGCATAAATTATTATGTGATGGTACATTTGTGGATATGTGTTACGTGTGCATGGAGGTGGGCATGTTTGTTGTATATGTTTATGTAAGAGTGTGTATGTATGTATGTTTAAATGTATGCATGATTATAAGTGTGAGTATTGTGTATGCCTGTGTGTATGCATGATTATATGCATGTATGTATATACTCGTATGTATATGTATGGTGTGTACATGTGCATTTATGTGTACGTGTGGATATATGTGTGTTTGGTTATATGTTACATCGATACAGACCTATTCGTGCGCTCCGAACACGGTAACAGAAGACCTAGACCCGATCTGGATTTATATTCGTTATGGATCCGGTACGCTGGCGATTCGAAAACCGACCCATGAGATGATCTGGAGATTCGTACCGGTTCGTGCAGTAGAGACCGGACGGTGATTCGGTTCCAAAACAGCATCATTTTATGTGAATGTTTGTTCTTATGTCTTTTCCTATTTACTGTTACCAGTAGATGTTGATGTACCTATTCATATCTTTTCATATGACCATCTGATATATTTTACTAGTATGATTACCCATATCACTTCATGAGATATAGCGAGTGTTTACTTTCACATTATTGTTTATTTTTATCTTCTGTTTATTTATTATCATGTTCCGATATTGTTGATGCTTGTTGATTACTGTTCATGACATGCTCACTTCGATGTCACCAGAGTAGTAGTGTTTGAGACTGGATTGTACCCGATAATTGTCGAGTGGATATTGAATTAGTTTTTCAGTAGTTGATACTTGAACCTATTAATGGATTTAATTGAGATAAAGTTGACTTGAGGTTGGGACAGATTGAATTAGAGAAATAGTAAATCTTAAACATGTGTAGTGGATTACTAGACTTGTATAGTCAATTAGTCATACCGAGGGAAAGTTAGACTACAGGTGATGGATCAGATGTATCTTGATATTATATGCTTATGGATTCGTTGCCTTATCACTGAAGTATTCTTTTTATCAATTCATGGGTAGGTTGTTTACCATTTCAGATTTAGAATTATTTGTAGTATACCTTAGACTATAATCTGACTGGACTTAGTGATTAGCCAAATTCGTGTTTGTGAATGAGTGATATATTTCATGTGAAGTATTTATGAGGTAATTATTTGGTGATTATTTAGAATCTTTTTGGATACTGTGGACTGATAAAATATGATGCTACATTACTAGAAAACTGATTCTTCCTTGATGTTTGGATCTATGTATGAACTTAGTTAGAGTTTGGAGTTGATTTGGGATGTATATTCTTTATGTTGGATATTGTGATTGACCTTGATAGAAGTGAGAGTGTGTAATGATCTTGACCGATGATCTGGATTGAATTTGGATAACGATGACTATTTAGATATAGTGGAGTGTGTTTATTTTAGATATTGAGACTTATAAACATCACTGATTTAAAGGAGGGACATATTGATGACTCAGGATTAGAGTAGATTGGTAACTATGAGAGAACTGATTAATGATTCATTGAGATAGTGGTTTACTGTATCAGATTACCTTGATGGACTCACACTCGATGTTTGCAGTGATTGCAGGGAGATTATGAGCTAATGGATTCATTACTGTTATATCCAGTATGAGTGGATGATATCTTGATCAATTCTATATGAGATTGTATATTGATTAGACGGTGCATGATTGTTATTGTATTGATTCATGTTATTGAAAGTTACTAGGAAAATATTGTCAGACCGTAACATATGCATTGTTCCATTATTCTATCGTTTATACGGTAATATTATCCACATTGTTATTGTTACATTATTGATATTGTTGCTGTCACTGTATCGTCCCAATAATGAAAATAACATGGATATTGATTGATCTAAATAATAATGTAATTGAACAACTTACAACGAGATTGGAAAAATAGATGGAGGAGACGACTGTATTTTGGGTGGACCTAAGATACAAGTTGCGCAACCGAGATACAGTTCCACTGCAGGATTCTGAGGGATGACTGACATTTCGTATTGTTCATATTGTTATTGTTATTGATATTGACTACCTACCTGTAGGACCTGGTTCAGCGCCAGGTGATTGAGTCGTGATTCTGGGTTTGTACGGAACCCATCTAAAGCATGGATAATGTCTCTTCTATTGATTTCAATAGCATGAGACTTTGATTGACACATGTGATAGATTTAGTATGGGATGCGTCTATTACATGTGACAATTGGTGTTCGCTGACATAATTGATAATAAAACTAAAATCTTATATTGATATTACAGACTGAACATAGATATATACATGTTATAATAGACATCTGATTGTACACTGAACCCTAGCATGACTTTTTCTTCCCACATGATATACACACACACACACTGTGATAGACACTTGACATGATTTGACATTTAATTTCTTTATTGATTGACTTTATTGCTCTCTTTTCATGTTTCATATTTTATATCTGTCTTATTTCAGTACTGTTTATTATTATGTACACTCTGTTTATATGCACGAGCACCTTCCCTTTTTCATACACACTCATTAGGTCGCTTCCTAATGACCCTGAATCTGCACGTTCAGATACTGGATGTTTCATGTTATTGATCAGGTGTTCGATTGAGACCGGACATGTTGCGAGGAGCTGGAGTTTTCCTCTATCCACTCTAGTATTATTGTCTCTCTTTTCATTCCTATTGATTCTGTAGTTTCCCTGATCCTCTATATTTTGCTATCAGTTATTATTCCATTCCTTATTCATATGTTATCATCTGTGAATGCTTGCTTATATATGATATTGCAGTGATCATGATTCATTTTAGTAGATTTTTATATCTTGTTCGGGTTACTTTAGACTTAGCGTGTATACGTGGAGTATTCTCCTCGCGTATATACGTCGCCGACTCTCGTCGCGACTCCGTTCCACGTATTTTGGGAAGCGGAGCGTGACACTTAGTTCATTAGGTTTCACTTTCCCACATTTCTGCATGCTTCAGTTTGTGCTAATTAGGTCTCGTTTTCTCAGTGAGATATTCGTCTTCCAGGACACAATTAACAGTTGAAAATTGAGGCTGACCTCCAGTTAGCTCTATGAAAAGTTTGTCTTATCCTAGCTTCCGTCAAAACTTAGGGCCGTGTATGAGTGTGATATACTTAATAACTCATATGAAGACTGCATCTTTATTTATTCGTTTTATAGCAATCTGAGCCATGTTCAAACATATTATGACATGACGTAGTTGAACAGTTAAAAATTGCAACGGATATTTATGATTATTTATTGTTATACAAGTTACTATGTGACTATACTGTGGCTTCTTGATTGTTTCCATCTCACAGAAACATGGACAGCATGCATCTATTTGTATCTTTTCACGGTAATTGTGATGTTCAGAATGTATTTGATATGTAAAGTTTGCACCTGATTTGTTTCTTCTGACACTGATATTCTGAAATTTTAATCTTTTTGCAGGCATTTCAATGCCTTTATGACAGGCAACTCTTGTGAGCTGATCAGAACAATTGCCTGATGTGAGTCATGCTTCTATGCTGCTTTAGCTGCAAACAATGAGGAAAACTGATAATTGCAGTCTTCATCATCCTACATTGGCAGTCTTCATCGTCCTACATGCAAGTCTAGTACCTAAAGTATTTTGTTTATTAGCTGCTTTTTCCTTAGGATGCTCTGATGGGCCTACATGTGCAAATATTTTGGAGTCTCGTAGTTCATGATTTGTACTCAATCAAGGATACCGCAATGAGTATATCAGGGTCTGTTTTTTTTTTCTGTTTATAGTGTGTTCATTTGTTCAAATTTGTCATAAGATGGCTGCCGACATAAAGGGCTTGCATATCGATAATGGCTGGATACCTGCATGTGATGCTGAGAGTTGTGGATTTTGACTTTCTTGGATATCTGGTGCATGTTATTGCATGGAGATTTTCACATTGTGCCCGGGTGCATTTAGAGAGGAGGAACCATCATAGAAAACATGATTGATCCTCCCTCCCAGCAGTTACTTATGTTTGTTTCAAGTTTTTGTTAGTTTGTTATGATTTTCTTTTTAAATGGATAATTTGAACAAGACTTGTATGATAACCTTTCAAGAAGTAAAAGCTCAGTTGACTACCAGGAAGTTTGCATGCAAGTGGATGGTAATCACATGCCTCTGTCTCTCCTTTTGTGGTATGAAAAGGACATTCAGCAATCATTTCTCGGAAATGAAGAGCTAGAATTGGATGATTTGATATCCAATTGTTACCATCTCTCATAGCATTACTGAGCTGATGATTTGGCATGAATGCTGAGGACTCCCAAAAGGGCACAGATAGTAAAATCTTGAATAAAAACACTGCTTCCTTGCGTTCTGGCTTTGCATCAGCTATGAGCCTTGTGCCACTTTCCAGTTTAGGGCAATGTATTGTGTAACTTTGAAACTGGAAGTCCCTGAAATGACAAGGAGATTCAATCACGGCTGCTCCATTCACAAAACTGTAGCACAGGGAAGTACAGGAAAAAGATGAATGAAGAGATAAGCCTTCAGCTAATAAAATGGAGGTGTGAAAAATTGGGGTAGAAATCATCCACTTTGTTCTTCAAAAGCATCTAAAGAATGAACAGAAATATTTGCAAACAATAGTACTGTCAAACAACTTGCAGGTTTCAAGATGTAACCTAAAACATGTAAATAATAATGCCTGCTGATCGCTAACAAAAGTCTATAAGACAAAAAGACATCCAGTAACATAAAATAGCCAAGAACAAAAGATTACCGTGAAAAAACAACAAAGTCACAACAAATCCTCCTCACTTACAAGCGCTCTCTCTAAAGATGGAACAGATCACTCCCGAGTCCTGACAACCGAGAAGCTGTTTCTTTCAAAGAACAAGAAAACCTGAACCTATTTCCAGTAACAAGCACATTCCACTAGACAATTTAGAATGACAATAATTTGCATCAAAACATTCGCAGTATCAAAACAAGAAGATTATTGGAAACAGCAGAATATGGAATTCCAGCAAAAAAAAAAAAAAAAAAGTAAAATATTATCACAGAAGCAATCTGTAGCTAACACGAGAGTCCCCACTAGAAATGTCAACCTGCACCTCAATAATGGAAGATAGCCTCCCCATCCAAATACAGGAACTAAAACACGCTACAACTAATCAAATTTAAACAAGTACCATCATGCAGTTCACAAACCAAAGACAAATTTGCTACTACCTGTAGAAAGATAATTCAATCATCTAGGACTAGCCTAGTATTCCATTTTCACAATGGCATTTGGAGGCATCATTGTCATTGTTGGCAAATATTGGAGCCAGTCCTTAGCACAGAAGAGGCCCTCCACCATCTCAGGACACACTGAACTCTGGTAATCATCAAGGACTCTCCTACCAGTTCCTGGGCCAAATATGGAAGACCCAGGACTTACCAGGGACATTGGAATAGCCAGAACATCCCGAGCCATCTTAGACAGTGTTGGATACTTGATAGTAGTGAGCTTCCACCAGTTTAAGATATCGAACTCTTTTTCTGGGTACAAGGGCCTCTTCCAAGTACTGTTCTAGCTCTGGCTTTGTATTATGAGAAACAGCCATTTCTGATATATAGATATCAAAGTCGAGTATAGCCCATCCCCACGAGACATAGGGGTAGACATCGGGGTCGAAGGCTGATTGTTGTTGCTGCAGTTCATACTATTCTTTGCCTCCCCTGCTTGCTCATCATAAGCCAGAGTCAAGGGAAGTGGCTGGGCAACATATTCAAAATAGAGCTCATGAATGGCATCACTGACCACCTTGACATACCTCAGAGCATCTTCACCATAGAGTTTTGAGAAACTGAACTCAATAAGTTTCATCTTAAATCGCGGGTCCATAACTACTGCAATTGCCAAAACAAGACTGCAATCCTTCCAATATTTGTCAAACTTCTCATTTGTCTCTCTTGCAATGCTGCTTACCAAAACATCCTCACTAAGATAGCATGAGTCAGTTCCAACTGGATCCTCCATGCTTCCTGGAAAAACATATTTGCTGCAGGATCTGCTGTCGCCATGATAACATTGGTGGAGTCATATAAAAGCTTCAGATATGTGCACACTACGTCCACCTTCCTCCAATCCTCCGTAGACGGTCCCTCATTATAGTGGTCGTCGCATGTCTCCAATACAGTAAATGCTTGCTTATACTCCAAGGCAGCAACCAGCAGGTGATGTGTCGTGTCCCACTGCATTGCAACATCAAGGGTGAGATTCTTTGTGCTTGGAATCTCAAGCTGGAAGGCAAACTCAGAAAATTTATCTTCATGGCCTGGAGATGCTTTGACAAACTTCACTCTCTCCCGTATATTGTAGATGATACCATGAATGGAAGCTATCACATCCTGAGCAACCACATTCAAGATGTTGGCGTAGCAGCGGACAACAAACAACTGACCTTTGAGCATGAGCATGTTCTTGTTGGAAAGATGATCTCTGAGATTTGCTTTGTAAATATCATGTGACGAGCAATTGTTATCTAAAGTGATAGTGAACAACTTGGCCTTCATGTTCCACTCTGAAAGGCTTATCCCGATGACTTCACTAAGAGCATTCTCAGAATGAGGGGATGATACCATCATGAAGTTTAGCATTCTTCTGTGCAACTTCCAATCACGGTCAATGAATTGTCCGTTTAGGTACACATATCCAAGCATCTGACTAGTTGTCCACAGACATATCGTGAGGCTAATCCTTTCAGGCAGAGTTCCAAAAACATGCATCAGATTTTGCTTTCTTTCTGATATACAGAGAATGTTCTATTTCAATTTCGTTGAAGCTTGGCATCCTGAACTGGGGCTGGAGACTTTGAGCAAAACTAACAACTGCTGGTTGCTCTACCATGTGAAGTGGATACTCGTGAACAATAATCATCTTAGCAAGATTTTCACAGCTCACCTCTTGGTCAAATAGGGCATTCACAGTAGATCTATATCGCCTTCTAGGTGGATCAGTGGATTCTCCATAAATTTTCAAACCTGAAGCAAGTGCAAGCTGTTTTCTTTCTTGACTCTTGATTTTGGGGCACAAACAAGGTCTATGTGCCTCTTAAGATGACTTGTACGGCTATCTTTGCACCACTTCTGTATGCAAAGGTTTGCTTGCACAGTTTGCAGCACGCCCGGGTGCATCCACCAGCTACAGCTTCAACAGTAAAGTGTTCCAAACCAATGACTCCTTTCTTCTTCGCTTGCCATTGGTGGTGTCAGTGTTGGTTCTGCAGCTTCTGCCATTTCTATGGCCAGTTGTTGTTCTGGCCTCACCCATGTTGAATAAAGGAGTTTCTGCTTAAAAGAGAAAACACATCAAAAGATGAGTTATTTTCACATATATTTTGCAGGAAAAGAGAAACTAAGAGCTGACAAAACAAGAGTTATTTCCACATATACTTCACAGAAGAGGAGAACTGACAAAAGAAATGTTTGCAGATGCAAGCAGTGACCCTCTAAGAGTTGACATGTACAAGAATTAACAAGTCAGGTGAATATTTGAAAGCATGTTAACAAGTTTAGAGCTAAACAGGTTATTAAAAGATTCGGCACCATGCATTAGCTGAAATAAAACATGTATTTGGGACCAGACTGTTGCATATCCAAGGAAAATCTATATTGAACCAAGAAAAGGTAAATAAAAAATAAGACTTTGTTAAAATTCCTAAATTAATATCACAAACAAAAACCAACAAAATTTTGTCACGAACCAGTAAAGATTGGCCAATTAATGAATTTGGTTCCCCAGGAGGTGCCCACTAAACTGAACAAGGACCCGTACTGGACGGTGTGCACCTTATGTTAAAGCACAATACATCTTTCTTCACATAAGCATGGCAACAGATGGCTTTCCAGCACATTTGCCAGGTCACAAATTATAAATATCCTTGACATTCATATAGCACTTATACCAACACATATATCCATTATTTTTGTTATAATTGAGCAACCTAATATTCACATGATAGGTACCCTTCCTACAATCCAGTCAACCCTCATTTATATCAGAAAGAATTAATGCACACACACCATGTTTCATAAGCCATTAACCAAAAACTGCATCCCACAGGCGTTTCTCACAGATATGTTTTGCATTTGGAATACAGCAGAACAACAGACTTTGTATAAGTCCAGGCATAAGGTTGGCCCATAACTAATTTATGTAAACCTGGTAAGCCAAAACACAAAGGCTGTGTCCTATTATATTAGCCTGAACAAAATTTTGGGTTGACAGTTAAAAAAAAAAAAAAAAAAAGCGCACTAAATCCATCTACAAGTCATAGTGTTATGTTTTAAATAGAAATTTGATGGCAAGCAACCCACTAGGATAAACATGCATGAAAGTAAACCATATTCCAATTCACGTAAATTGCTACTCTGTCCTTTTCATCTTCTAATCAGTTTCCTAACAAAATTCTCTTTATATTTAATATGTTAGAAACCATGTGTAACAGTATGTATCACAAATTTACGCAACAGCATCAGAACTTAAACTCTAGATTTTCAGCAACCAAACACAAGTGATGATGCAAACAACAATTGAATATTCAATGACTAGGCAAATTTTGAAGTTTGAAATCACCAGCAAATTAAGACATCCAAAACAACACTTTGATATCTAGTTATGAGTCAAAACATGCTGAATTACCTAAATCTGTCATTGCTCCACAATTTCAGTTGATTTCAATATTTATCACGATGATAGTTTCCTTTCCCATTTCTCCATTGCTCTTTCTTTTGTTTGTTGCTCTGTCCAAATTTGTGATTGTCCCCTCTGAGGAATCCTAGGTAATAACAATCAGCTAAAAAAAGAATGGTACATAGTACTAATAAAAAATAATCTCCATGCCAAATGTTAGAATTAAACATCATTGACATACAAAAATTATCTATTAACAATGAAACAACTATAATATAGAAATTACTTAAATGCGGAGAGAAAGCAGGAACAATCACACAGCCCAATGCAACATCAGATCATTCTGCCAAAACAGCTGAGTGCTGACCCATATGTATTAACATGCCAGATGAACAGTTACAAATGTGCACCATTATGCTTGAGATGTATGGTTATGTGATGTTAGGCATCCAACATTAAGAACCTCTAGGTTTCATATTCATCAACAACATGAAATAGAAGACAAGGTCAGTAAATCTACCTACCAATTTACCTAATATCATAGAGCTTGAAATTTAGAATTCCTCATCATCTAATAATTGATTTATATTTCTTGACATGCTAGATGAGTAGGAAATGGTTGTCAGGCATAAGTACAAGTTAAAGCTACAAGATGTCTAACTCTAGGTCCATTTAACTTTGATCAGGTGAGTTTTACATGCAACTCGTTAACGAATAATTAGAGACTGTGGCCTGGAACAAGTTAAGTAACTGTGGTCAACTGATGCTCATATCAGTCTGAATCGTCACAAACAGAATATGCTCAAGGGGTTTCTGAAAGAGAAAATACTGAACAGTTGATAAAAAGAAACAGAATATTGGTTCAGGATGTCATGAAAAAGATTCCAGGTGATGAGAAGCATCAAATATAACAGACACTAGCTACACCAACACTGATAATCAATGTATAACCATCATGGTTCACAGTCGCGGTCTCGGCCGCCGACTCGGCGGGCACTGAGACGGATCGGTTTCGGCGACTCGAATCTGTATCGGGCGATACGCGCAAAACGCTACATAGAAAGCTCAAAAAATTCTGAAAAAGTCACGATAAATCTTTAAAAAATGTCGATATTCACAATCATGTATTACATGTCCAAAATATAACACTTAGCACACTAAACATAAAGTGAATGTATAGATATAGAAGCATATCAAAATATATGCATAATATAGTAAATTGCACAAACTTCATTTATAAATACATGCTAATGTAGTTATTTCCACATTGAATTGTGATGAGGTACAAAATCATCAACATAATGCCGAGTCGACCGAGTCAACTCCGATTCTCGGCCGAGTGGGTCTCCTCTGAGTTGAGTCGACCGACTCGTGACTCGGACTCGTCTCGAAGCGGGCCGAGACGGATTTGACTCGGCCGACTCATCTCAGACTCGGCCGAGTCTTTGAACCGTGATAACCATTTCCAGTGGACTCGTTCTGCTTAGTCACGGATTTAATTACCCTAATCCTAACACTAACTACTTGGGTCTTTTGATACGATCTGCAATCAGGCAACAAATAACAAGAATCCTTTCTCCAGAGACCCAATTCTTACTGGCCGCCATGTCCAAGTGCTTCATGCACCTCCCTTTAGGTAAACCCTAAAAACCAAAAGCCTAATTGTTGTTACTCCATTCCCCCCCCTCCTCTTGTGTGTCTCTCTCTAATTTATCCTATCCACAAAGCAATCAGCATATTGGCAAATCTTACTGCAACTATTTTAAACCACCAGTTACATAAATTATAAACCCAATTACTTAATCAACTGGAAAATACATTTAAACAAAACAATCTAGGGTTTTTCTTTGTAGTATGTGATGATCACAGAACTCTACCGACATGCAGCAAATAAGGATCTAAAACACAAACAGGGCACAAGGATCCAACAAATAAAAACCAAGAGAAACTTCCGTAAACTAAGCAGATAGATAGGTCGATAGAAGAACATAACTAAATAAAAAGAAGAAGATCGAAACAGAAGACGAAAGATCTGGAGGATTCAGGAAAGTTCCGTAACGAGAGAAAGCCCCTGGGTACAAAAGGAAGCGAAGGGTTTAAAGTGGAGAGGGTTTATAAAATATATATATATATATATATATATATATATATATATATATATATATATATACACCCCCTGGGGCAGAGAAGATGAGACCGGATCCCGCTCTGATCTGAGAGCGGAGAGCGAGATTTGAGGCCTGCAAGCTATGGATCGTTTGCAAAAGCCCAAAAATTTTATGGAAGGAACAGGATGGGCTAGCTAACTGGCTTGGTTAACGAAACCCTAAAAAACTTTAAATAATTTTGGGGCGGAGAGAGGAGGTAGCTAGAGGTCATCTTTCTTGGTCTTGTGGGGACTTGGAATACATGTTGTTCTCTCGTCTAGGGGTTCGGCTCGCCTTTAAATGGGCTCTGTGCTGTACAGCCCAATCTATTGGGTTTCTTGGTGGTGGACCCACTTGTAGGCTTCCTATTGGCTGAGACTTCCGGGCCGAAGCTTGGCTGCAGAAGCAGCACAATCAACTTGTTATCCTCCTATTCTGGTGGCCTACTAATGTTGGGCTGTAGCCTGTAGTACGAGCCTGGATTCAGTTTCACTCGCACTTAGGGCTTAACCAGACCAGATCCAAATCAAGTTTGCTGCTTACTGATTGTTTACAATTTCTTTTTGAATAAATATTTTCTCTTTCTATTATGATATATAAACTACATTTATGTCATCTAGATTTTTTTTTCATGAAAAATAAATAAGATAGTTTTTTTTTTTTCTTTTCTATCACAAGGTCATATCCGTGTACAGTAGTGTAGTCAGAATTTTACACTTGGGGGCCACTTTCTTCCACCAAACTGAATGCTCCACCAATCACTCGTGAGAAAGCAATCGTAGACAGTGGCGAAATAAGATTTTTTTTTTTTTTTATTTTAATGTGAGTGTAACACAGTAATATTAGACTTTTATCATATACAACTTAATCTAAAAAACATTGAATGTTTAAAATCTAAATTGAAAACCTAAAAGTATTGTTTCTTAAATGTTTGTGGACAATGAATTAATAAAATATGCTATTATTAAATTTATTGAAAATCTGATTAAAAGAAAATGCTAGTTATAATTCTAATATTTTTAAATAAAAAATCATGACCTAGCCCTAAATTAATAATATGTAAACTTTAACATTATTAAATACATTTTAATTGTCTTTAGAATTAATCTCTATTACTTTTTTTTGGTAGAGTGTAGCTTATATTTGTACTATTATAATCTTTATATATTCTAATCTACCATTATTATTAAATATTTTATTTCTTAATAGTATTCATTTTTACTTTTTTATTTTTGAATTAATAAAAAATGTGTTTAAGAATTAATAATAAGTTGCTGGAGAAATATGGAAAAAAGTGATAATTTGGAGTGAGTAATTTCTGTGGATAGTGATTCACCAAGTAATT
Source organism: Agave tequilana (assembly GCA_038442645.1). Lineage (NCBI taxonomy): Eukaryota > Viridiplantae > Streptophyta > Magnoliopsida > Asparagales > Asparagaceae > Agave > Agave tequilana. The sequence goes on along the minus strand of JAVJIF010005737.1, from coordinate 196,169 downwards.
ACATCAATATATATAAGTGTAGAGAGGAAAAATAAGAAAACTATACATGTCCAGATACAATTACCACATGTCTATATATAGGTGTGTTAACGCCCTCTTCAAACTCACAGTAGATCAAACACCAAGAGTTTGAATAGAACCTTGCGAAACTATTGCGAGGTTTGCGCCTTAGAGAATAAATCAGCTAACTAAGCTTCTGAAGAAACATAAGGAAGAGGGATTTTGCCTTTCTCATATTCTAGGTGAGTAATATGACAATCGACTTCAATATGTTTTGTGCGACCATGAACGACAAGATTGGAGGCAATAGCAATGGCACTTTTATTGTCACGGTGCATGTGAATAAGAGTAACTATAGAGACACCCATATCGCACAAGAGGCCGCGTAACCATCGAAGCTCTAAGGCAATATCCGCCATAGTGCAATATCGGCCTCAGTGCTTCAGCGAGAGACAATATCCAGGTGCTTACTACGCAAAGAAATCAGAAAGGAGCACAGAAAAATATAGAAGCATGTCGTGGAGTGACATGTGTCAGGATCATCAGCCTAGTTAACATCAGAATAAGCCCAAAGAGAAAGTGATGAATCAAAACTGTATAGCAATGATTGATAAATGGTGCCTCTGAGATAACAAAGCACACAAAGCACTGCCGCATAGTAAGTTGAGGTGGGAGCACTAACTAACTGAGGAAATGAACAGCGTGAGAAATATCCGGGAAAATAGCAAAAAGATATATGATAGAATCCACCAACTCCCTGTACCGTATAGGTTGAGGTAATTGAGTACCATCATCGCGTCTGAGTTTGAAATGAAGTTCCATAAGTGTGGAAATGGAAGATGAGACAAAAGCAGTAGGATCACTCAGGGTGACACGATCAAGAAGATCAACAATATACTTCTGTTGAGACAGAAGATAGCCACGAGAGGAGTAGGCAATACAAATGCAAAGAAAATAATGTAGGAAGCCCAAATTCTTCATTTCAAACTCAGACTAAAGATGCCATTTTAGAGAAGTAAAAGTGGCAGGATCACTCCCGGTAATAACCGTGTCATCAACATACAAAAATGAGAAGCAAATATCCTGGGGAGTGGAGTGTCGAAACATTGCATAATCAGTCATGCTCTGTGTATAACGAACAGAGAGGAGAGATTAGCGAAAATTCTCATACCAAGCATGAGGCACCTGTTTGGGATCATAGAGTGCCCGACAAAGTCTGCATACATGCCTAGGTAGAGCAGTGATACCGGGAGGAGATTGCATATAAATAACTTCAGATAGATCACCATTCAGGAAGACGTTTTTAACATTCATTTGATAGAGTAGCCACTAATGGACAGCAGCGAGAGGAAGAAGAGTGCGAATAGATGTCATTTTTGTTACAAGGGCAAAAATCTCCTTATAATCAATACCATACTTCTGTCTGAATCTCCAAGCAATGAGACGATCCTTGTGCCGTTCAACAGAACCACCAGATTTGGTCTTGATTTTGTATATCTATTTGCAGCTCACTAGATTTGCACCAGGCGGCAGGGGAACAAGATCCCAAGTATGAGTATGTTGAAATGCCACTAGTTTTTCATTCATTGCATGTTGCCATTCTGGAGACTTACAACCTCAGAATAAGATTTAGGTTCTTGTAGAGAATGGAGACAGAGACAAATGATGAAAACTTAGGAGAATATGTAGTGTTAGCAGAGGCACAATATCGGGCAGGACGATGCAGTCTCTTATGAATTTCGACGAGGAGGAAGCTGATCACCCGAGAAAGTCAGAGCAGTCATAAGTAATAGAGTACCAGTAGCAGTAACATCCACAAACAAGGAGAAAGACTTAGTGAGTGAAATATGTGGTGGTGAGATAGAAATGGGTAGAGAAGGTATGTAAGTAGGACAGGAAAGGTGAAAGACTTGGAAGATGCGAAAGTGTCTAGGAAAGAGAGACCCTAGATGTGAGAAGAGTGATAGTAAGAAATATTTTCAAAAATGAACATGCCGGGAATGCAAAATCGATTGGTAGCAGGATCATAACACCGATATTCTTATATGCAAAGCTATGCTCGAGAAAGATGCATTTTTTGGTTTTGAAAGAAAGTTTATCCCGCTCATGAGAAAGGAGGAGAACAAAACAAAACATCCAAAAGTACAAAGAAAAGAATAGTTAAAGGAGTGCCCATGCAGGTGAGAGTATGGAGACATACTGGCAGTAACAGAGGATGGGGTGATGTTAATGAGTAAAGTTGCAGTTAATACTGCTTCTGTCCAATAACATTTGGGAACAGATGCAGAAAACAATAGTGACCGTGTTACCTCAAGAAGATGTCTATATTTTCGCTTAGCAACCCCATTCTATTGATGTGTGTGAGGACAAGACTGCAAAGGAATAGTGTCATGTGATTTTAATAGATTATTCATAGAAGAGGAAAGGTATTCTCTAACTCCATCAAATCAAAATACTTTTATGTGTTTGTGGAATTGGTTATGAATCATGTTTGTGAAATCAGTGTAGATTTGTAACAGTTCAAATCGATTTCGTATGGGATAAATTCATGTGTATCAAGAATATTCATCAACAAAGCAAACATAATAATTGTAGGCAGAAAAAGATGAGATAGGTGCTGGACCCCACATATCGGAGTGAATTAAATCAAAAATTCCGAAGTCATGTGATTACTGAAAGTAAAATGCATGACAGTTTATTTTGCAAAACAACAAATTTCACAATATTTGAGCTAGAAAACTGGAAATTTCTCTACATACCAGAATCAATACCAGAATCAAACAAAGTTTTTAACCTAGAGTTAGGTAAATGACCCAACTGATTATGCATATATTAGAGGTGACTGAAAAACTCATTGCGGGATGTGGTGGTGAAGAGAGATGAAGATACTCCAACTGATACAAAGATGTTGACCTTATGTCCTGTCTCAATCTTCTGGCCGGTGTGATCTGAACAATATAGGAAGTAGGTGTGAATAAAGCATTACAATTACAATCAATAATTTTGCTAATAGATAGTAATTGCATGATAAGTTTGAAAATGCAACATTCAGAAGAAAAGATGAGTCTACCTGACGAGTTAGATGTGGGAGTGATGTTACCAGAATAGGTGACAGCAAGAGGCACACCATTAATAGTGTATATATAACTGATATCAGAAATAGAAGAATAGTGTGTAGGGATTGAATGATCAAAAGTCAAATGGTGAGGTCAAATATCCATGAGTAGATTTTCCAAATGTGGAAAATATAGCAGTGAAATCAGAAGTTGAAGATGCTCCAGTGATACCCATATTTTGCACAAGTACTAGGCAATATATGAGAGCTGATAAGATGATAAGGATCCTGCTAAAGTCTGCAGAGCTAGTGCAGGTGCAGAGGCAGCAACTGAGGGCCTGGGAATAAATGAACCATAATTTTCTCTCATTTTGGACAGGTGGAAACCATGTGACCAAGTTGCTTGCAATACCCACATTTACCCTCCTGAGCCTGAGTTAAAGACCCACGAGTTTTTGTCCTCTGTTCACTGGCCCACGAGATGGTGGCCCATGATTCAAGGGGATCATGAGAAGCAGAAGGATGATTCGAGGCTGCAAAAACAGTGGACGGGGAGGCTAACTGAATTAGAGAAAGTGATGATGACAACATCCAGAGAGTGTCTCCTTAAAGATGTATGATCGGGGGAAAACCGCACATGAAAAGTGTATGTTTTGAAATCAATATTTAAAGTGTGTGTGCTTTGGCTTTCTCGATACTTCCGTTATAGCATAGAGGCTAAAACGAGTCGAATCCATAAGGATGGGAGGAGATAGAAGCTTACACGGTGTGTTCACGTATATGTTAAAAGTTCTTCAATGTTTGAAAGAATGAAAAGAAAGAAAATAAAGAATGAAAAGAGAAGAGTACGGTAAAAAACGAAGAAGTGAGAAACATAGAAAATAATGTATTTGTGGTTTTTGATATATTGATAAAATAAAGTAAAAAGGAAAGAAAACCCATATCTACTAACTACTAATGGCTCCACTAATATGCTAACCTCTTAGTGATAGTTGCCTCACATGTATCCTTGGCCATCACTAGTCCTTAGTTCAAAAGCATTTCAAAGCATGACTCGTATGATAACTTTCACATCCAAACTCAACATAACAAGTTCAAGCTACACTTAAACCATCAAAACTAAACAAGAGTAAGCAAGGAATAAAATAATGTTAGCTTGTTAGAGAGTTAGGATGTTAGAGTATTAGACCCATCATCATGAGCCATCAATGACTCTTACAAGAGCAAGACCAAATAGAGGCTATTAGATTCATCTGGATTATCAAGTAAGAATTTGGCAAGTTAGTGATTAGTAGTTAGTTGCCATGAGAGAAAATTAGTTAAACATGTAAAAGGAGTTAGATAGAAAACAAAGAGAGGTAAAGAGAGAACCTTTCATAGCTTGTCACCTTCTATTACAAGCACTCTTACTTTCCACTCATGTATCACTCTCTTATTATAAGATCTAAAAGAAATGAAAAATACAAAGAGAAAGAAGAAGAAGAACTAAACTAAACTACCTTAAACTATAATATGGAAAGAAAATTACACTACTCTTTGTATCTCTTTGAATAACCCTAAGGGGTATTTATAGGCACCATTGAAAAGCACACCTAGAGGGGGGGGGGGGGGTGAATAGGTGTACTTGCTAATCTAGAAACTAAAGGCACTAAATGTGGAAGCTAATACAAATTTTGCAAACACACTTAGTACAACCAACAAGTGTAGCCGAATTTCCCGTGAAGGGCTCTGGACTAACTCCTCTTGATTCCCCTTGAATGGGTTGAGGTGCTATGTGAAGCTCTTGTGGTTAAGTATAAGTGAGGCACACACACAATCAAGCCAAGCATATAAAGATGAGCAATATGAAAGATGCAAGGCAATACACAAGCAAATATAATATGTATGATATGAATGAAAAATGATGCTTTGCACAAATGTAAAGAGAGAGAGAGTTGAGAGACAAGTGGATCAAACGCTAACAACAAGATATGTTTTGAGGTTCGAGCACTTAGCTCTACATCCCCGCCTACACCACCGTGTAGGATTTTCAATCCACTATCTTCCACCGAGAGAACCTCTACCGAAGAGGATTTGTTACAACACAAGGAGTACCGAACTCCTCTCTCAAACACTGCCTCACAACCGAGGGGTAGGCCCGTAGCTAATACAACAACCAATACCTCTACTGAAGAGGGTTTACAAACCAAACTCCACCTCTCACTAGAGGGAGCAAACCACAAGCCTCAACCTCTGCCAAAGAGGGAGCAAACCAACAACCCAAATCCACAACCTCAACCTCTACCAAAGAGGGAGCAACCAATAATGAGAGTTTACAATAGGTGGTCTCTTTCAACCACAAACAATCTCTCCTTTTCCACAAACAAAAAGATCCTAAATAGATTAGGATAGAAGATAGCTCAAGTGTGGAAAACTAGGTGTTTGGAAAATAAAAACTCAAAGAAAACACTTGGGAAAACTCTTTGTAAATGATAGAAATGAAGAACAAAATAAATCTCCCAATTTCTTTGAATTTTTCAAAAACCTAAAACAAACAAGATTGAAAGTTTAAAGCCCAAAAACTCTTTTGAAAACTTGTTTTAAACTCTGGTAAATTGGAAATTTTTTTCTTGTAAAAACCTTATCAAAACAGCCCAAGAGTTGGGGTATTTATAGCTCCAAAATAAAACTAGCCGTTAGGCTGATGTGGCAGCCTGACAGGCTTGGCGGTCGGCCGCCCGGTCGACCGCCAACGGTCAAAAATGTGACCGTAGGGCAAACCCGGTCGACCGCCCGGTCGACCCAAATATACAGAGAGCAGAGCTCTCAGTTACGGTCGACCGTCTGGGTCGAACGCCCTTGTGTCTGCCAGACGTGCACGGCTCTGTGCACGTCGGTCGACCTCACGGGTCGACCGGCCCTTGGTGCGGTCGACCCATGTGGTCGACCGACCTGGCCTGTCAGCACAAACCTGGGTCAGAAACACTGGGTAAAAATATTTTATAAAAATCTTTTATCTCTTTTAAAATTCCATAAAACTTGTTTTAACATTTTGTATTGAAACACAAACTTGTGATAAAAATTTTAAGACATATATCAACATATTGAATCATTTTTGTGTCTTGCAAATTTTATCAAAAACTAAAACTTGTATTTTTATCAAACTTGATTTTTCAATACATGAATAAGATAGTCAAAATAAGTTTGTATAGGAAGTGTAAGCATGTATGTATAACTAGAATACATCTACTATACATATAAACCATGTAAACTTGTTTTGATCAATCTATTCATGAAAACACATCGGTTAAACTAAAAACCGAAAAACCAATATCCAAACATAAAACTTGTGTGTGTTGTGCACTTGAGCATATCAACTATACTAAGCTTTACAAATGGATCTAAAACTCACTAAACACTAAACTAGGATACCTAAGTCTTCTTGACGATCTTCATCTTCAAGTAGACTCGATCCCAAACCGTGATCCACCGAGTGCAAATGAGTAATCCTGAAGCTCGGGCACCGGAATCACCATGTGAAGGCTTCTAAACTCCTATTTTTGAAGCAATCACCAACTAATATCTTGATCAATGATCTGTAACTAAAATCACAAGATAATTAGTAAACATAACTACATGAGTTAATCATCATCAAAACTAGGGTGGAAGGCCTTTGGGCTAACAATCTCCCCCTTTTTGATGATGACAAAACTCATGGAGTTATATATGCATGGATTAAAGTTAAGCTTCAAAGAAGCTCCCCCTTAACTCATGCATAAACAAATAAACAATAAATATGCAATGAATATTAAACATGAAACATGAAACATGCATATCTATGCATAAACAATAAAAGGTTCTAGATACCAATGAAATGTTTAAAACAAAACATGCTCTGAAACCAATTACAAAACGTGCTCTAGATACTCTAGATACCAATTAACATTAAACTAAATAAAACTTAATATATGCAAAACATAAACATGCATATATAAACATGTACCAATCATGCATATTAAAAACATCTTCTCTATTTGAGAAAGACTTTAGTTTATATAATGCATGTTAAACTCTCAAATAATTCTCCCCTTTTTTGTCAATCATCAACAAAGGGGTAAAAACCAAAACAAAACAAAACCTTCTCTCTTTTTAATACAAAGAATCAATCTTCAATAAGGGGTAAAAACAAAACTAAATTAATAACTTTTTCTCCCCTTTTTGTTCGAAACAACGAATCAATAAAAATAATATTTCCCCCTTTTTGTCTAAAACAAAACAAAACCAATTAGGGGTGACAATCAATTAAGGTACCAATTGAAAGTATGTCAAAGAATAGTATCTTGATACCAATTGAAAGGAAACAAACAAAAATATTGATACCAATTTTAAGCAAAACACATGGAAATCTTGATACCAATTGAAATTGAACATAATAAATTTTGAATGTCTAAACAAAAATTTTGATACCAATTGTAAATATTTTTCATTTTGTACATATGATACCAAATTTGAATTTTCAATCATAAAGTATGGGAGTGGAAAACAAAATACCAATTGAAAGATAAAATACGAATTTTCTCCCCCTTTATGAAACACAAACTAAAACAATGCTTAGGCTTGATACCAATTTAAAAGTAATCAATTGAAACAAAATTAAAGCTCAAGCACTAGCATAAACAAGATTTTGTGCATAAAGATATAGGGATATAATAAGCACAAATAAAACATATATATGTATGAAAAATAGATACCAATTGAAATTGATATTCTTTGAAATGAAGCATACATACATACAAACATATATGAGTATACAAGAAATGTCAAGATTGATACCAATTGAAAGAATTCAATGATACCAATTGAAATAACAATAAGATCAAATGTATATCTCATATAACTATACCTCCCAATCATGGTTCAAGTTTTAAATGATTTTCATTTTAAAGCATACATGAACATGATCTCCCATCCATCCTCCCATAGAAGGTAGTGTTGGCCCAAAGGCCCTTCACCCTAGTTTTGATGATGATCAACTCATGTAGTTATAGTTACTAATGATCTTGTGTTTAATTAGTGACAGATTCATGATCAAGATCTTAGTAGGTGCATAGCTCTACAAAGGATAAAAGAACAAGATTTGGAGCTTGCATGTGGTGATCCAAGGAGTTTTTGGATCAAGCTTGGACCAAGTCAAGAAGATGAGAAGCCTTCAAGGGAAGACTTCAAGAAGTTGAAGACTTGGGTCTAGGTATAGAATTTGTATTTTTGTTTTAGTAAAAATGTAAAGGATAGATAGTTGGTGGATTGCTCAAGTTATATCACACACACACACTCTTGATAGAACTCTTGATTTAATTGATTTCATAAAAGATTTCTTTTTAGAAAAGAATTTTTATTTAGTAAAAGATTTTCTTTGAGACAAAATATAAAAACTTTGGGTTTTGGTATTTCTATCATATATATATCTTTTCAAACCAAAATCTTGATTAGTGCTTTATATCAAAAACATAGATATTTCTTATTGATTGTGTAGTGGATCATATCCATACACACCATGCTTTTAAATGAACTCAAATATCTTGTTTTTGTATTTGATGAAGATTTAGAAAAACAAGTTTGGAAAAACATGTTTTGGAAAAATACATTTTGGTTATTGAGCTAATATTTCCAAGTTACAAAAATAGACCAAAACATCTATAACATGTCTTGATTTTGTGCAAGCATGTTTGTTCTTTCAAGTATATTGGTAAAACTATTTTTGTAGAATTTCTATGTATTTTTAGGATTTTATAAAAGATTTTTAAATCCTGTTTTCTGACCTGGAAACTGGCTGACAGGCCAAACCGGTCGACCGGTCCGGTCGACCGATGTGCACAGCCCTGTGCACGTTGTCAGCACAGTGGCCGGTCGACCGGGTCGGTCGACCGACCAAGAGAGCTTTGCTCTCTGGAAATATCAGTCGACCGGGCCGGTCGACCGACAGTTCATTCCAGGTTATCGGTCGACCGAGCCGGTCGACCGGTGGCTGCAACGGTCAGAAAAATGACCGTTGGCCGGTCGACCGGCGGTCGACCGACAGCACTGACAGAACCCCAACGGCTCTATTTCTGGCAGCCTATAAATTGGGATCTTGTCATCTGTTTTGAGGTTAAGATTTTGGAGACCTTTGAGCTAGTTTTTCCAACTGATTTCAGAAGTTCTCTCCACATATTTGAGTGCAAATATTTCCCATCTTAAAGGGAGTTTTTATCAAGAGAGTGTTAAGTGATTCTTTGAGTTTTTCACCATAGTCTTTCCTTGCTTTTCTCACACCACACTTGAGCTATCCATTGCTAGATATTCCTATAGGTGTGTTGTAGTGAGAGTGCTCTTTAGGTGATCAAGTGTTGTGATCATCAAAGAGATTTTTCTTTGTACTTTGAGGAAGCGGGCAAGTGTGCTCGTTGTGGTTGGAGTTCGGTTGTGAACTCATTGGTAGAGGTACGGCCTCGGCGAGTCGGTGGACTTGCGTGTGTACGAGACTTGGGAGTCCGAGGGTTTGTAGGTGTACGGCACCGAGGAGAGATCCATTGGGATCTTGCATAGTGGAAACCCTTCGTGTGTCGAAGGCGGGGATGTAGAGCAAGTGTGCTCGAACCTCGAAACAAACCCTTTGTGTTTGCGATTGCTTACTCTTCCCTCTCTCTCTTTTTGTCTCTATTTTATATCTTGCATTCAATTTATTGTGTTCATCTTATATATGCATGATATATTCCCTTGTGCTCATAATTGATATACATACTTGCTTGGGATTGTTGTTAACACTAGTATTCAACCAAGAGAGCCAACGCGGCACCTCAACCCATTCAAGGAGAATCTAGAGGAGCTTGTCCAGAGCCTCGCAAGGGGAATTCGGCAACACTCTTGTGTTATACATAAGTGTTTAAATTAAAAGAAGTTTAATTTGGTCTACTTAATTTTAATTCCGCATTATTTGTTCATAAGTGACCATTAGATTAGCCATCACCTATTCACCCCCCCTCTAGGTGATCTTTCAATTGGTATCAGAGCTAGTGCTCTTGATATTGGGTCTAACAACCTAAGAGTTAAAGATCCTACATTTGGGCTAATCACAATATTTGTTGTACACACACACCTCACCATGGACTTTATGTCACCACCCACCTTTGACATTCTTAACATCCACATTTGGAAAGTTAAGATGTCATTATTCCTCAAAGCCCTAGGTTATAATGTATATCTTGCCACTACTAATAATGCTTATTGTATAGATGGTAAGAATCTTGAGGCTAATACAAAAGCCCTAAATGCTTTGAAGCGTACCCTAAATGATGATTACTTATTTAGGGTTGCTAATATTGATATGGCTTTTGTAGTTTGGAACACCCTCATCTCCCTTGGCGAAAATGAACAATACCTTACGGGGAGTGATTCGGATGTTGGAAGCGACACCTCCAACAAGTGCTACATGGTCCAAGGGGATGACCCCCTTGAGGTAAATACCGAATCCGATGATGAGGATGCTAGTATGTCATATGATGAGCTAAATTCTTTATGCCAATTATTGCTTGAAAGATATGACATAATTAAGAAAGAAAATAAAATTTTGAAAAAGGACATTGCTTGCATGCATAATGAACATGATTCATGTAGAGATAACATTGCATGCTTAGAAAAGAATAACAAGAATTTGAAAAAGAACATTGATTGCATGCATGTAGAAAATGATTCTTTTAGAAATAAACTTGCATGTTTAGAAAAGGAAAATGAAGACTTGAAAAATGAAAATGTTTCCCTCATGTCTAAATTAAATGATTTGTGTAAAGGGAACACAATTTTGAAGGATAAGATAGCTATGGTAGAAAACAAAAAGAAAATATTTTTCAAGAAAATATCACTTTGAAAAGAAAATTTGTTGAAAAAGAAAAGATTTTGTTGCTAAGAAGAAAAAGAAAAATGATCCTTCATCTCATCATGCTTTTCATGCCACATCTAATGAGATTAAGAATATGAAAAATAAGATGAATAATTTGAGTTCAACTTTGAACTCGTGTGCATTTAACCATTCTAAGTTGGAATCCTTGTTTCAAAAGAAACAAGTTCCTCATGCTCATGCACATACACATCATGCTTATGGTGCACAACACGATCACAATCACACTCATAAGCATCATGCTAAGGTGTACATTTGTACACATTGCGGCCGCAAAGGCCATCTAGCAAGATATTGTTTTGATAAGAAACCATATTTATATTTTGCTAAATATAATAGATTTTGGGTTCCTTATAACAATGCTAACCCCAAAGGACCCAAGAAAACATGGGTACCAAACCCCCACCTTTTGATTGTGATGTAGGTGAGGGCTCTCACAAAACGTGAGAGGATTGGTGCCTTGGTAGCCAATGCAATGGACATGATGGACAAACATTGGGATGCATTGCTATCAAGGAATCTTGGTGGGAAAGACCACCATGCTTGGAGCTTTGAAGTTGGTAACAATTTCTTAACTCCTATTTTTATATACATGCTTTTACTTATTTCATACATTCATAGCATGTTCATGATTTTGTTTGATTTGTGCTTTATGTGGTATTTACATGCTTGGATGTAGAATTTGTCAAACTTGCATTTATACATGTACACATAGTGAATTACAATTGACTCATATATGATTGAACTTCATGCTCACTTGTATCCACTCTATGCATGTGTATAATCTAGTTTTGATGATTCTCTTTTATACATGTTTTTGCCAAATTTTTTTTGTGTGATTTACTTCATGTATATGCATGTTTAATTCAAATCTAATAAATATACATGTATACCCGTGAGTCTCTTGCCTTCATGCAAACATTTAATAGACTCTTTTAATATTTGGGATATGTATGTATATTGTTGGATTTGTATAATTCATACATATACCATGTAATTTTTTGATGATTTGTTTTGATACAAATGATTTTTGTGTTTTGTTAAATAAAAATTTTAGTCATGATTTGATTTGGGCTTCTATGACTATTTTCATGTAGATACTATTTACATGACCTTTGAACACTCTATCTTTAAGAAAATATATAATTTGGAGCTTTATGGAATATGAGTGCTTGAACTTTTATGTATTTAGTATTATTCATGAAAAACATATGACTTTTTATTTATGAAGGATCTTTAACTAGTTTGTCAAAATTTATTTAAACTAGTTATCTATTCTGCAAGTATTGCACATGATTCTATTTTTATGGATAAATTCTTTTGTGATTTCAAAATTTTGATGCTTCATTGTATTGAATATTAGTTTAGATGTTAGTATTTGTCAACACTTGGATTTATACTTGTACACCTTATGGACCACAAATAAATCTATATATGATTGGGTTGAATGCTTATCTGTGCCTATTAGATGTACTAGTATAGCCTTATGTTGATGATCATTACATTCTTAAACTTGTATTCCCATTTGGATTTATGTTATGATCATGTGATTTCATTTCATGTATATGGTTATTTTGCCAAAACATTAAGATATACATGGATACCTCTTGAGTCATTTGCCTTTCATGCAAATCTATATATATGGACTCAATTGTGTTAGAGATATGTATGTATGCTTCTTGTATTGACAAAACATACATATATTATGAAACATTTTTTTAATAAAAAAATTTTTATTTTCAAGGTTTTAAAAGTTATGATAATTCAAAATTTTAAGGAATATTGAGTTTTATTGTAATTTTCATGATGCCATGCTTCACATAACATTAGTACACTCACATCTCTTGAAAACATTAAATGGACTTTATGGATTAGAGTGTTTTTAGTGCCTTGTGTTTCATTGATCTTTCATGAAAAACTTTTTAACTTATTCCTTGATGGAAGGATCTCGTACTAGTTCTTAAAACAAGTTCATTTAACTAGTTCGAATTCTTCATATGGTAGATTATATGATGTATACACTTATGCTTACTTTTCAATTGGTATCATTGGATATTTTCAATTGGTATCAATTTGACTCTTGTTGTATATACTCATATTTTGTTCTTTCATATATGTATGTATCTACTTCAATTGATATACTCTTTTCATACATATATATGATTTGTACTTGTGCTTTAGCTAAAATTGACTCTTATATTTTTAAGCACAAAGTTGTTAATGCTAAGCTTACTTCAAATCTTATTTATCTTCAGCTTATGCATTGTATTTCATAATTGGTATCAAAATTCAAAATTTGGTTGTTCTACATTTGGTACCTTAAAAGAAAATATTGAATTTTAAGATATTTCAAAATTTTGTTTTCATAAGAAAAATTCAAATTTTTGATTTGTATTGTCTATATGCAAGGAGAGCTTAACATCTCTTCCATATGTAGATTCATGTTGAGTATATTATAATTTGAGGAGCTTGACAACTCTTCTTTTCATGATATACGTGTGTAGGGGGAGCTTCACATCTCCTCTTATGCATGACATATTATACGTTATGTGAATTAGGGCTTGTCATCCCTCTTTCATGTAATGTATATGTGTCGGGAAGCTAACTTAACGTCTTCCTCTTCATGAATTTATATCGCATATAAATTTTATTGATTGATTTGTATTTACCCTCCTTGATTTCCTTATTTTTGACAAAAAAAAGGGGGAGAAAAATTTGTTTGATGTCTTTTTCTTTGAACCCTTTGTTGATGATTGACAAAAAGGGGAGAATAATTTGTGATTTTATATGCATGATTTCATGATTTCCTTACTTAAGGGGGAGAAGTATTTGGTTCCTTGCTTAAGGGGGAGTAAGATTTGTATTTATGCATATATGTTATCTTGCAATTAGGAGCAAAAGATTTGATTTATGATTTGATTTATATGATTGCATCTCCTACATTGCATACATGTCATGTGCTTTTATTGACATATCTATTATTTATTTGGTATGCATGAGTTAAGGGGGAGCTTCTTTGAAGCTTTACTTTAATCCATGCATATATAACTCCATGAGTTTTGTCATCATCAAAAAGGGGGAGATTGTTGGCCCAAAGGCCCTTCACCCTAGTTTTGATGATGATCAACTCATGTAGTTATAGTTACTAATGATCTTGTGTTTAATTAGTGACAGATTCATGATCAAGATCTTAGTAGGTGCATAGCTCTACAAAGGATAAAAGAACAAGATTTGGAGCTTGCATGTGGTGATCCAAGGAGTTTTTGGATCAAGCTTGGACCAAGTCAAGAAGATGAGAAGCCTTCAAGGGAAGACTTCAAGAAGTTGAAGACTTGGGTCTAGGTATAGAATTTGTATTTTTGTTTTAGTAAAAATGTAAAGGATAGATAGTTGGTGGATTGCTCAAGTTATATCACACACACACACTCTTGATAGAACTCTTGATTTAATTGATTTCATAAAAGATTTCTTTTTAGAAAAGAATTTTTATTTAGTAAAGATTTTCTTTGAGACAAAATATAAAACTTTGGGTTTTGGTATTTCTATCATATATATATCTTTTCAAACCAAAATCTTGATTAGTGCTTTATATCAAAAACATAGATATTTCTTATTGATTGTGTAGTGGATCATATCCATACACACCATGCTTTTAAATGAACTCAAATATCTTGTTTTTGTATTTGATGAAGATTTAGAAAAACAAGTTTGGAAAAACATGTTTTGGAAAAATACATTTGGTTATTGAGCTAATATTTCCAAGTTACAAAAATAGACCAAAACATCTATAACATGTCTTGATTTTGTGCAAGCATGTTTGTTCTTTCAAGTATATTGGTAAAACTATTTTTGTAGAATTTCTATGTATTTTTAGGATTTTATAAAAGATTTTTAAATCCTGTTTTCTGACCTGGAAACTGGCTGACAGGCCAAACCGGTCGACCGGTCCGGTCGACCGATGTGCACAGCCCTGTGCACGTTGTCAGCACAGTGGCCGGTCGACCGGGTCGGTCGACCGACCAAGAGAGCTTTGCTCTCTGGAAATATCAGTCGACCGGGCCGGTCGACCGACAGTTCATTCCAGGTTATCGGTCGACCGAGCCGGTCGACCGGTGGCTGCAACGGTCAGAAAAATGACCGTTGGCCGGTCGACCGCGGTCGACCGACAGCACTGACAGAACCCCAACGGCTCTATTTCTGGCAGCCTATAAATTGGGATCTTGTCATCTGTTTTGAGGTTAAGATTTTGGAGACCTTTGAGCTAGTTTTTCCAACTGATTTCAGAAGTTCTCTCCACATATTTGAGTGCAAATATTTCCCATCTTAAAGGGAGTTTTTATCAAGAGAGTGTTAAGTGATTCTTTGAGTTTTTCACCATAGTCTTTCCTTGCTTTTCTCACACCACACTTGAGCTATCCATTGCTAGATATTCCTATAGGTGTGTTATAGTGAGAGTGCTCTTTAGGTGATCAAGTGTTGTGATCATCAAAGAGATTTTTCTTTGTACTTTGAGGAAGCGGGCAAGTGTGCTCGTTGTGGTTGGAGTTCGGTTGTGAACTCATTGGTAGAGGTACGGCCTCGGCGAGTCGGTGGACTTGCGTGTGTACGAGACTTGGGAGTCCGAGGGTTTGTAGGTGTACGGCACCGAGGAGAGATCCATTGGGATCTTGCATAGTGGAAACCCTTCGTGTGTCGAAGGCGGGGATGTAGAGCAAGTGTGCTCGAACCTCGAAACAAACCCTTTGTGTTTGCGATTGCTTACTCTTCCCTCTCTCTCTTTTTGTCTCTATTTTATATCTTGCATTCAATTTATTGTGTTCATCTTATATATGCATGATATATTCCCTTGTGCTCATAATTGATATACATACTTGCTTGGGATTGTTGTTAACACTAGTATTCAACCAGATAGCCAACGCGGCACCTCAACCCATTCAGGGGAATCTAGAGGAGCTTGTCCAGAGCCTCGCAAGGGGAATTCGGCAACACTCTTGTGTTATACATAAGTGTTTAAATTAAAAGAAGTTTAATTTGGTCTACTTAATTTTAATTCCGCATTATTTGTTCATAAGTGACCATTAGATTAGCCATCACCTATTCACCCCCCTCTAGGCGATCTTTCAGGTAGGGGTTTTCAAAAATAGATTTGAAAATGAGCTTTATTTGAAAAACTCTACCAAAATGAAGAATACCGTAACTAGTTAAATGGAAAAACTTTTAAACTAGTACGAAATCCTTCAAGCAATGAATAAAATAAAATTATTTTTCATAAAACATGAAATCCACATGATAGTCAACACTCAAGTCAATGAAGCATAAATATGACTCATGAAAATAAAACATGAGTAAATAAAAAAATGTGAGTATACAAATACAATGTGAAGAACATGATCATGAAAATATACAATTTAGCTCAATATTCCTTGAATCAAGAAAACATGAAAATCATCAAAACTTATTTAATCTTCAAGGTATATGTATGTCCTATACAAATTAAAGTATACATACATATCCAAACACAACGAGTCCACAAGGATATATGCATGAAGGCACGTGGCTCAAAAGGATGTATATATATAACAATAATTTGGATAAAATAGACATATATATGAAGTTAAACATAAACACATGGAAACATGAAAAACTAAATTTTCATTAAAAAAAATTTCATTTCAAGGTATATGTATGAATTGTCAACACAATAAGTATACATACATATTCCTAAACACAATTGAGTCCATATATATAGATTTGCATGAAAGGCAAAT
Source organism: Agave tequilana (assembly GCA_038442645.1). Classification (NCBI taxonomy): domain Eukaryota; kingdom Viridiplantae; phylum Streptophyta; class Magnoliopsida; order Asparagales; family Asparagaceae; genus Agave; species Agave tequilana. The sequence goes on along the minus strand of JAVJIF010005737.1, from coordinate 179,434 downwards.
GACTCAAAGGGTATACATGTATATCTTAAAGTTTGGTAAAATAAACATATATATGAAATGAAAAACTCATACACATAAAACAAATCAAAAAATAGGAATACAAGTTTAAAATGTATGAATCATCAAAACTAGACTATACTAGCACATCTAATGGGTTCAAATAAGCAATCAAGCCCAAACATATATAGATTTATTTGTGGCCCACTATATGCACAAATATACACCTAGTCTTAATGAAAACTAACATTCAAACATGTAATCAACACATGAAGCATAAAAACATGATAAAAATCAACATGATAAACATAAACATGATTATTATGAATATCCACATGTTATTAGATTTATGATGTACATGATAGCTAATCAAATACGAGAACACAAAATAATAATCCATATTAAACATGGGTGTCTCAAATACTATACATGTATGTCAAGAATCTAATTAACATGGAATTTTCATACTAATCACTAAACAATGAAACATGCTATAAACAATGAATATTAAAAGCATGAAAATAATAAATAGGAGTTAGGAATCGTTACCAAAACCTAGAAGGGAACTTCCCTTGTCTCCAAACATGGTGGTCCTCTCCACCAAACCTTCCCTTGAAAGTGATCATCCAATTGATTTCCATGAAGCTCGGAACGCATCCACTCCAAGGTACGGCAACTCTCACGTCATTTGAGAGCCCACACCTACATCAAAAATAGGAGGGGTGGTCTTTGGTACCCATATCTTCTTGGGTCCATGGGGGTTAGTACCTTCTCTAACCCAAACAAACTTATTTGCTAAATTCTCAACATGTATTCTATCATAGCAAAATTTAGTAAGGTGGCCCATACGTCCACAATGTGTACAAGTGTACACATGAGCATACATGTGATGAGAGTGTCCGTGAGGAGCATGTGTATACCGTGGAGGGTGAGCATGAATAGATGGAATTTGTTTCTTTCGAAACAAAGTTTCCAAACGTGTATGACCCACAACACATTGGCTCAAAGTGGAGCCCAAATAATCAACACTCTTCTTAAGCAAAGATATATCATTGTTAATTAAAGAAGAAGTGGAGCATGCAAGGGGTGAAGTGTGTGATACTACCCTAGCATGGCAAACATGAGAATCAATCTTATTTTGTAAAACTTCATTTTTCTTTAAACAAACATTTAAATCATTTGAAATAGAAATAATTTTATTTTTCAAAGCAACATTCTCTTTTAAAACAAAATCAACTCTTGAAGACAAATTTTTATTTTTCTTCAAAAGTGTTTCACAATCATTTTTAGATTTTAAAACTTTATTTTCTTTAAGTGCAAGTTCTAATTGAGATCTTAATGAATCCCTTTCATTATAGACCTCAACCTTCTCTTGCAAAACATTGTTAAATCTAGAATGCAAACTTTTATTCTCTTTTTCAATTCCTAGACTTTTCTTTTTCAAAACTTTATATTTTTCAAATAATTTTTCACAAACAATAGACAACTCTTCATTTAAAGCATTAGCATCCATATCATCATGTGAATCAAATGAAGAGCTAGCACTATCTAGTTGAGTATCCGAGTATACCTCAAGGGAGTCATTCCCTTGGACCGTATAGCATTGTTGTGGCTCGGATTCATCTCCACTAGATTCATCCTCTGGTTGGATTGGCACTTGAAGCTCGGAGGTGGTGGTTGTTGTCAATTTGTTCCACACTGCAAAGGCGGAATCAAGATTAGAAACATGCATAAGATAATCTTTAGGTAGCGTGCTTCTAATGGCCTCAAGGGCTTGTGCATTGGCCCCTATATGATTGCTATCACTAAGGAAGGATTCCTTGGTAATGGCAAGGTGAACCTTGTAACCTAGGGCTTGTAGGTACATGGACATCCTATACTTCCAAACAACAATGTTGGAAGGGTCAAAACTAGGTGGGGTCATGAAGTCTATGGTAAACTATATGAGTGTGCAAACAAGCAAATGCAAACAATAGATTAGCAAACAAATGGATCTCACTCCTAGGATGTTAAGCCTAGGTATCAGGAGCATTGGCTCTGATACCAATTGAAAAGCACACCTAGAGGGGGATGAATAGGTGTACTTGCTAATCTAAAAACTAAATGCGCTAAATGCGAAAGCTAATACAAATTTTGTAAACACACTTAGTACAACCAATAAGTGTAGCCAAATTTCCCGTGAAGGGCTCTGGACTAACTCCTCTTGATTCCCCTTAAATGGGTTGAGGTGCTATGTGAAGCTCTTGTGGTTAAGTATAAGTGAGGCACACACACAATCAAGCCAAGCATATAAAGATGAGCAATATGAAAGATGCAAGGCAATACACAAGCAAATATGATATGTATGATATGAATGAAAAATGATGCTTTGCACAAATGTAAAGAGAGAGAGAGAGAGTTGAGAGACAAGTGGATCAAACGCTAACAACAAGATATGTTTCGAGGTTCGAGCACCTACCTCTACATCCCCGCCTACACCACCGTATAGGATTTCCAATCCACTATCTCCCACCGAGGGAACCTCTACCGAAGAGGATTTGTTACAACACAAGGAGTACCGAACTCCTCTCTCAAACACCGCCTCACAACCGAGGGGTAGTCCCGTAGCCAATACAACAACCAACACCTCTACCGAAGAGGGTTTACAAACCAAACTCCACCTCTCACTAGAGGGAGCAAACCACAAGCCTCAACCTCTACCAAAGAGGGAGCAAACCAACAACCCAAATCCACAACCTCAACCTCTACCAAAGAGGGAGCAACCAAATAATGAGGGTTTACAATAGGTGGTCTCTTTCAACCACAAACAATCTCTCCTTTTCCACAAACAAAAAATCCTAAATAGATTAGGATAGAAGATAGCTCAAGTGTGGAAAACTAGGTGTTTGGAAAACAAAAACTCAAAGAAAACACTTGGGAAAACTCCTTGTAAATGATAGAAATGAAGAACAAAATAAATCTCCAAATTTCTTTGAATTTTCCAAAAACCTAAAACAAACAAGATTGAAAGTTTAAAGCCCAAAAACTCTTTTGAAAACTTGTTTTAAACTCTGATAAATTGGGAATTTTTCTCTTGTAAAAACCTTATCAAAACAGCCCAAGAGTTGGGGTATTTATAGCCCCAAAATAAAACTAGCCGTTAGGCTGATGTGGCAGCCTGACAGGCTTGGCGGTCGGCCGCCCGGTCGACCGCCAACGGTCAAAATGTGACCGTTGGGCAAACCTGGTCGACCGCCCGGTCGACCCAAATATACAGAGAGCAGAGCTCTCAGATACGGTCGACCGTCCGGGTCGACCGCCCTTGTGTCTGCCAGACGTGCACGGCTCTGTGCACGTCGGTCGACCTCACGGGTCGACCGGCCCTTGGTGCGGTCGACCCATGCGGTCGACCGACCTGGCCTGTCAGCACAAACCTGGGTCAGAAATACTGGGTAAAAATATTTTATAAAAATCTTTTATCTCTTTTAAAATTTCATAAAACTTGTTTTAACATTTTGTATTGAAATACAAACTTGTGATAAAAATTTCAAGACATATATCAACATATTGAATCATTTTTGTGTCTTGCAAATTTTATCAAAAACCAAAACTTGTATTTTTATCAAACTTGATTTTTCAATACATGAATAAGATAGTCAAAATAAGTTTGTATAGGAAGTGTAAGCATGTATGTATAACTAGAATACATCTACTATACATATAAACCATGTAAACTTATTTTGATCAATCTATTCATGAAAACACATATCGGTTAAACTAAAAACCGAAAAACTAATATCCAAACATAAAACTTGTGTGTGTTGTGCACTTGAGCATATCAACTATACTAAGCTTTACAAATGGATCTAAAACTCACTAAACACTAAACTAGGTTACCTAAGTCTTCTTGACGATCTTCATCTTCAAGTAGACTCGATCCCAAACCGTGATCCACCGAGTGCAAATGAGTAATCTTGAAGCTCGGGCACCGGAATCACCATGTGAAGGCTTCTAAACTCCTCTTTTTGAAGCAATCACCAACTAATATCTTGATCAATGATCTGTAACTAAAATCACAAGATAATTAGTAAATATAACTACATGAGTTAATCATCATCAAAACTAGGGTGGAAGGCCTTTGGGCCAACAACCATGAGAACAGGGGCCAGGGGGACAACCTTTTGCCCAAAACACTGGCGCGGCCGCGAAAACGCGGCCAGAGCTGCGTTTTCGCGGGTGTCCTGGCACGGCGCGTGCAGCGCCACCTGCTGCGCACTGTCGCGTCGGTCCCCTGTCAGTTGCTGGTCCTGCTTTCTGGTTTTGGGCCCCTGGTTTTGACAGAATCACCCTCTTAGGTCAATGACCATCTTTATAGGCCTTTAATCACCAATTAAATGGTGATTTTGGGTCTTCTTCTTCATTTCATGCCATGGACCTGCAAACATATAAGAGAAATTTTATTAGCTGAATTTAATATTAAATAAATGTGAAGATGTGGTATGAAATATGCAGTTTTAGAGACTAATCACCCCCACACTTATCTTTTGCTCGTTCCGAGCAAAACAAAAAACTAAGAATATTATTACACCACTTTCACAGGTGACGCGATTGCACTGAGCATGTGTAACAAGCCGTTAAACCTCTAGGTTTCCCCTAGAGGAGGAGTTTTGTCTCCTGAGGGTTTTCAGCGGATTACACCCACAAAATCCATAAAGAAATAAATCAAATGTTAGTATTTAGAAAACACATTTTGAAAGAGAGAAAAGTATTGAAATATGTTTGCGAAAATTTAAGTGATCTAAGGTCATAGGTTAACCAGAAATTATTTTTTCTTAAATTAAGTCAAAATGCAAAATCTTGTTATAAATTAAATGTAAGAATTAAAATTGAATTGATTCTTTGATCTTTCATAAAACTCTTAAAAAAATATGCACTTTGTGAACAGTGAAGATTTTTGGGATATCGACTCTAACTTTCATGCCATTTATTTAATATAATTTTTTTCTTTTTCTTTTTTCTTTCCTTAGTTTTCTTAGGCTTTCTACCTTACCCGGGTAGTGAGGCTTTAGCCGGTGACTCCCAAACCAGATAGTTTTAGGGCACTAGATGAGAAAATATCCCTCAGACTTAAGAACTCGAGTAAACAAGGCAACAAAACTAAAGAAAATTATTTTATTTTTGTCCACCATTTTAAACGTGAATAATCATGCTTCCTGAGGCATAACTATCCAGCTTCAATAAGTGATTTTTATTATCATCATTTCATCATTTTTATTTATTTTTTAATATATTTTTATAGCATTTTTTCTATGACATTTTCAGTTTTTGTTTTAATCCCAAAAATTGTTTAAGTGTGAAGTGCATGAATATAAGACAAAAAATTCAAGATCAAATTATCTTTTCAATCTTACTTCCTTATCTAAAATTTAAATAAGATCTTTTATTTTGACTTGGTTTAAAAATTCATAATTTTAGGTCTTCCTAATTCCTAAGATAATCTTAATTTTCTTAAAATAAATCAAAACTATTTCCCGTATGTCAAAAAGTTTTGTAAAAGGAAAAGAAAAGAGTTTTTATACAAAGAAAATTTTAAAAAGTTCCTAAAAGAAGTGTAAAAGAAAGAGAATTTAAAACTAGCCTACGTTAGTAAACCCTCCCCCACACTTATCTCATGCATTGTCCTCAATGCATCATGAATGTGTATATACATGAAACAAATGAGAAGGAAAGGAAAATTACCTCATGATGGTGGCTCCGGTGGTGGTTTGACTGGGCCAAGCGTTGCTACCCAATCAAGATATCGTGGATCTTGCAGAAATCCACCAGTGACCTCTGTAATATGACCCAGTAAAATGTTGGAGAACTGTATGATATTATTGAAAAAATTACCCCCATCCAATTTTCAATTTTCAAAATAATTACTGAGTCATTTTCTTCAACATTCTTGTCAAACAATGAAGTGTGATTTTGGGAGATAATTGATTTGGACTCAAATAGAACAGGAGCAAAAACCGATACCGACTCGGGAATTTGACTCAGATCAAGTCGAGAGTCAACAATGAGGTCAAAATTGGTTCAAAAATAGGGTCCAAACTAAAGAATTAATATTCACACACATTTCCCATCAATGAACTGTGATCATAAGATATTGGTGATTCTATTTCACCGTATACTGGTACATGATTCAATATTGATTTCGGAATAGAGAAAAAAATCTAATAAAGATACCGGGGTCATTATTGAATCATAGAGTGAAAGGGAATTACCAACTTGAGGTTCAGAATCACTTTCAAGCTCAAGTTCAATTTTGAGAGAAGGATAACTTGCCAATATGTCAATGTGATTTTCAACCGTGGAGTTTGGTCAAGTTTCATGGGTTTGCTGAAATTGAATCTTGGTTTCTAAAATAGCATGATTCCTGGGTCCAATCGGTAGAGTTAGGGATATAAGGATTGATCAAAGGTTGACAAGAAAGACTTTCCTCGCTCTCATTGATCAAATCGCTCATTATCAAGTCTGACCTACTGCTAGGCCGGGTAACATAATTTTGAGTCTAAATCATGTCTTCTATACTCTTTGCAATTGATTCTTCTTAAAAAAGTGAGTATGGAAGTTGATTTTGAAAATTATGGTGAAATTATGAGTCCATCGGATTTTGCGGTTGCTACTCGAACTTACGCAAGGGTTTTATACTCAAGTCCAGTATTGATGGTTATTTATTTTGAATCGGTGAGACTGGAAAAGATGAGTAGGACTCTTGGAAATTTGGTTGAGATGATGAGTCCAATATATTTTGAAATCGTTACACTTTTTCACAAGAGACTTCCAAACGCTTTTCTAGCTTAGATTCTTTTTCAATTGGATGTTCTAGAAAAAGAGTATATGGAGTTTGTTTGGGAAGGATTGTAAATTGAGCAAATTTTGAATATGTTGATGGGACTCAAGCATGACTTTCATACTCCTTTTCAAATTAGATTTTTCAATAGTTGGTGGGACAGGAAAAGGAGGAGATGAATCCAAATTGGGGAATAAAAATTGTGGACAAGGTGGTTAAAAATTTGACTCGGGGGAGGTGAATCCTTAATTACTTTGTGAAGAGTTGAAATTATTTTGAAAATTATGGTCATAAGATTGGGGGTATGGGTCGTATTGAGTCGAATAATTCCAATTCGGCCTATATGATTGTTCATGTTGTACATATCCGGGTTGAAATTATCGGAGTCAAACGAGTTCGAAGTGAAATATGGATTCATATTTGGATTGAAGAAATTGTTGTTGTTAAAATCCATTTCACAATTTACAAAAGAAAAAAAAACAAATAAAAAAAGAAAAAGAAAACAAGCATATGCTAGGGTTGACTTAGACCTACACGACTCCTAACTAGTTAGACTGTTCACGGGGGATATATTGTCAGAATCTGACCACGAGTTAATTGGCCAGGTAGGGGCAAGATCAGTGGGAGGTATCCGTGCCGGAGCAACGGGCCTAATTATGCCAAGCCATTGTTCTTCGAAGTTTCATCTCTCAATCCTCCACCTTAGACACCGATTTGATAAGAGTCAACTTCTAACAACTTTTCCCTTAGATCAATCTCTTAAATGAGTCCGATATGTCCCTAGAGGCCAACGTCTAGCAAATTTTATTTAGACCGAGGTTGTGTGAGCGGGGAGGTGATTTTTTGGGCTAAGGAAGGGTAATAACTTCCCCACCTTATGTTGTATTAGGTTTTACCCTTAAGTTCAATTCATGCAAGTATGCAATATAGATAAGAATGAACACACAAAGAAAGTAAATCACCCACGTGTTTGTCCTAACTATATGCTATGCAATATGTACACCTTCGTCAAGATCACAATAGCAAAAGAACAAAATATAGTATATTGGAATTGAAATTGACACATGCCTAAATGCAAATATCTAAACCATTTTAAAGCATCCGGTTTTCATATTTAGTTCTTAATTATTACAGTGCACAGGTAATATAAATAAAAACTAGCAGCAGAATATATGAATATATAAGAATTTATCCAATCACACAAAAGCAAGTGTGGACTTCTGTAATGCTAATACTTTAAGCTGCAAAAAAAATAAAGAAGAAAAGTTAATAAAAATATAAAATCAAACCGTTTCCATCCCCGGCAACAGCGCCAAAATTTGATCGGGGAAAAATCGCACACGAAAAGTGTATGTTTTAAAATCGATATTTAAAGTGTGTGTGCTTTGGCTTCCTCGATACTTCCGTTATAGCATAGAGGCTAAAACGAGTTGAATCCACAAGGACGGGAGGTGATAGAAGCTTACATGATATGTACACGTGTATGTTAAAAGTTCTTCAATGTTTGAAAGAATGAAAAGAAAACAAAAAAAAATGAAAAGAGAAGAGTATGGTGAAACACGAAGAAGTGATAAACATAGAAAAGAATATATTTGTAGTTTTGATATATTGATAAAATAAAGTAAAAAGGAAAGAAAATACATGGTTACTAACTACTAATGGCTCCACTAATATGCTAACCTCTTAGTGATAGTTACCTCACATGTATCTGTGGCCATCACTAGTCCCTGGTTTAAAAGCGTTTCAAAGCATGACTCATATGATAACTTTCACATTCAAACTCAACATAACAAGTTCAAGTTACACTTAAACTATCAAAACTAAACAAAATAAGCTTGTAATAAAGTAATGTTAGTTTGTTAGAGAGTTAGAATGTTAGAGTGTTAGATTTATCATCATGAGCCATCAATGACTCTTGCAAGTGCAAGGCCAAGTAGAGGCTGTTAGATTCATGTGGATTATCAAGTAAGAAGTTAGTAAGTTAGTGGTTAGTAGTTAGTTGCCATGAGATAAAATTATCTAAACATATAAAAGGAGTTAGATAGAAAGCAAGAGAGGTAAAGAGAGAACTTTTCATAGCTTTTCACCTTCTATTACAAGCACTCTTTCTTTCCACTCATGTATCATTCTCTAAAAGAAATGAAAAATATAAAGAGGAAGAAGAAGAAGAACTAAACTAAATTACCCTAAACTACAACATGGAAAGAAAACGATACTACTCTCTGTATCTCTCTGAATAACCCCAAGGGGGGTATTTATAGGTACCAGGAGAATGGGGGCCAGGGGGACAACCTCTGGCTCAAAATGCTGACACGACCGCGCCAATACGGCCGCAAAAACGCGGCCAGAGCCACGTTTTCGCGGGTGTACTGGCGCGGCGCACGCAGCGCCGCCTGCTGCGCGCTGTCGCGTCTGTTCCCTGTCGGCTGCTGGTCCTGGTTTCTGATTTTGGGCCCCTGGTTTTGATAGAATCACCAATGGCTATCTTTATAGGCCTTTAATTACCAATTAAATGGTGATTTTGGGTCTTCATCTTCATTTCATGCCATGGACCTAGAAACATACAAGAGAGGTTTTATTAGCAGAATTTAATATTAAATAAATGTGAAGATGTGGTATGAAATTTACAGTTTTAGAGACTAATCAATGAACTCAGCCACTGACTCGGTGAGACTGGAAAGCAGATGAGATGAAGAATACTACCATAAAGTGCCTCAAAATTAGGACGTGGTCGTATGGTGTAACACCCTGATCCCGCGGGTACAGAGACGTTACTGTGACATAGATGCGCAGGTCAAAATACCCTCACGTATATACGCTAAGTATCAGTACAAGAAGAATCAGAGTACAAAGTACTTGGTGCATTATACATTCGAACATATGAGTACAATTACAAAGTTATCACAGGAAGTGACACAATATTACAAGAATATTACATCACCGATAGGCGCAAGTGCGAGAATACAAAGAGATATACAATTATGATCAGTACAAAAGATGCTCACGAGTTATAAAAGAAAAACTCGAGAGCCTAGCAGGGCCTGGAAGGATAGGGCCTCAGACTGGTCTACCGCTGCTCCACGATGCTACTGCTGGCCAACTCTGACCAACAGGAAGTCCATCACGGTTCAAGCTCCAAGATCTAGACATGCATGTTGACATTCCCAAAAGACAAAGTCCCAGACAAAACTTTAACTGTTTTGAATAATGTCTAACGTGTTGACATTTATAAAAGACGGGTTGCAGACAAGCTGACGACCAGTTTTTGTCCATCTCTAAGGGACAAAGCAGTAACTTGGACCCTACCGATCCAGTGAAGAAGACAATAGGCCAAGTATTATTTTTGAAGGGGCCTAAGCAGGACTATGAGGCTAAATCAGCTCAATATTTGGCCTCGTATGAGCCCAAAGGGGTTAGCTTCTCTTGAAGCTTTATAGCCTTGCTAAAAGGCTAAGTTTCTAGCTTCGCATGAAACTTTACACAGCTCCATAGTGAGCTAACTATTAGATTTTCCTGAAGCTTTATCTGGCTTCGCCTAAAGTTTTATCTAACCTCGCCTGAGGAGGCTAGCCTCGCCTTAACTAGTTAGCCTCGCTTGAGGAGGCTAGCCTCGCTTCCACTTGTTTTACGGTAACCGCCTCACTAAGTTAGTGGGGGATTAATAGGTAGTTACACCCATGATCCCTCATTAAATGAAGATAATCAAGGGAATCATAACTCCTTCTTGAGCCTATAAATAGCCCACTAGTAGTCTAGACTCAAGGTCTTGAAGAAATTCAAGTTCAAGAGGTCTTTTTGAAGAGCATAAAGCTTCTTTGGTGGCTTCAAAGTTTAACCTAATAAGAGATCTACTCTCTCACTTCTAAGAATTCATAGAATCACTTCTCTAATTCTACAAGAATAAATTCAGGGTGCTAATACCCTAAGATCTTTCTCTCTCAAGGAATCTCCGGAACCAAGTGAGAAGGAATTCTCAAGTAGTAGCATTTGAAGATCGCTCGCTTGCTTCATTAACGGAACAAAGTGGTCGCGTGCTGACCAGATGTTTGGACACATATATTGCATATTTATTATTATATTTCTACACCCATTCTGTAATAAATCTTTTAATTATACTGTCTTAATACCTAATTTGTGCAGGATATGATAGGAGAAGATAAATCACAAATCCAAGCCAATTAAATCAGATTCTTGGGAGAATTTAAGTCATAACTGAAGATTGAGCATATCAGAGAGGATAAACCCAGATCTAATTTAGTTAAAACCAGAATTTTGAAGATCTAATTGGTTAGCTTGAAGAATCAATGAGGATAAATAAGGACAAATTCAGAAGTCCAAAGGCAACCCTATCAATATACAAAGGGATATCTAAAGGATTGGGATGTATATTTAAAAGGTTTAGAGAGATAAGACAAAATCCAACTGAAGATCAAGGGATAAACAAATATTTATCTCCAATATTTTTTCCAATCTTATCAAAAGATCTTTTCTATTGGCAAGCGATTTTGTCCATATTTTTAACCTTATCTCGAACCTTATCAGAAGATCTTTTTTTTGTTGAGATAACGATTTGGTCTCATCCTCAAGAGCGCTCTCCCCTCCTCATTTCTCCTATAAATACCTGCAAATTCAGAGGCAAAACGGACGATCAAGCAGAGAATAGAATAGATTTTTGTATAGGTTTAACCTAGGTTTTTCTTTCTCTTTTAAATATAATTTTTAGTTTTTTTATGTAAATGAGATTGAAGAATAGTTTCATGGGAGAATAAGAGTGATGCTTTTACTGAGAGTGACACTAGTGTAAGTATTTTTCTTTTCTTTCATTGTTATTGAATTCAATAGAAGTTTCTTTTCTACTATTATTTTTCTTGCTTCTCTCTTCTATGTTTGTGAATCCAAATGACTCTAATAGCTTCGAAGTTACCTCGCCCTTGTAAGTGCCATTGTGGCCTATGGTGATGAACAACCATTTCTATGATAGTATAGATTGCAGCTTCATTTCGTAGTGTAGATCAGAAGATCTCATCTGTCATGCTTCGCTCGCCTTTAAGCAAAGATACATCGTTGACAAGAATTTCAGGTAAGTCATCAACCAGAAGAGGTAGGTAAGTTTTTTAGTTTTATTTTCCTTTTTTTAATCCTTAGTTTAGATTATCATCAACTCTCAACTCCATTCTCTTTTTATATCTTTCTTTAACTTAGTTTTCTATTTTCTCAAAATCATCATCTCCTTCTTCTATCATCTTCACACATTAACATAGTTTTATTTTCCTTTTCTTTTAAAGAACTGACAGAAGAACTTTAACCATTTTTTGTAAACTAAAGAGAACTTACAAAACGCTTTTATCTCTAGTCCCACCTTGTGGATCACGACCCGCATAGCCACTTGTTATAGTGGTAGCATTGAGCACTTGCACTTCTGTACTGTATTCCTAAAATTTTGTATTTTTTGTGTGCAGGTTCCAGCTCAATCAAAATTTTGGCGATGTTGCCAGGGACGAGCAAAAGATAAGGGTGGGGGTGTGATTGTACATATGTCACTTTTTTTCATTTATTTTTAAATAAAACTCTATTTTTTAATGCATTTTCATGTTCAATGGTATGCAGTGTAATTAACAAAGAAAATAGAGAGATTGACAGATTTATCCAATTAAATCCAAATAATTCAAAAGATCAAGCAAATTAAGGGAATCAATTCAAATTCGAAGGTTCTAGAAGCTATCTTATCTGAAAATTGGATATATCAGATAAGATAACATCATCTAATTTTAAGAAAAAAATAGAATGTTTGAAGACCCTATCAGTTTCACTGAAGATAAATGATATCTCATCAATTCTAGAAGACAAATTGAAAAATCTAAGAGGATAAATGGATAGAGAGAAGATTAACGAATGAGATGAATCAATCATATTTGGAGATAAGGAGGAAAATCTAAGTAAATTCAGAGTTTTAAATCAATTTAAACTCGAATTCAGACTGGACACTCTTTAGTATTTTAATCATAACTTTCGCTATCGAAACTCAAATCTGATGATTCAAGACGATCTAAAAAGAAAACTTAAAGGGTTACAATTTTTATATCGATCACTCTTTCTTATTCTATCATTTGATAGTGATATTCAGCAAACAACACGCCAACAAGCTGCAGATCAGAATTGAATTTTCACATAAAATTTTGGATAAATTAAATCTAGTTTGGAGATAAGGCAAGCATTCAAATTGAGAAATAGTCAGCTCACCCTATCTCTCCACTCGTCTCCCCTATATATTTCTACCCTATAAATACTCCACACATCAGAGGCAGAGGGACGATCAAGCAGAGAACATAGGCTAGGCTATACTATAGTTTGTAATTTAGGTTTTAGTTTTCTTTTATGTAATTTATATTTTTTTTATTTAATTGAGAGAAGACGAAAGCTTCATGGAGAAATAAGAGCAACTTGTTCTAAGGGTGATACTGTTGTAAGTAAGTCTTTTCTTTCATTTATTTGAATTAAATCAAGGTTTCTTTTTTTTCTTTACTTTTATTTTTGTTTGCTTTTCTCTGATGTGTTTGCAATCCAAGTGAATCTGATAGCCTCGGGACTGCTTCGCCATTGCATGTGCCTTTGATGGCATATTGTGATGAATAATCATTCCTTTGCTAGTTTAGCTTGCTCTTTTATTCATAGTGTAGATCGGGAACGGAGAAGATCTTACACGCCATGCTTGATCGTCTTCAAAGACTGGGTAAGTCATTGATCGTGAAATGAAAGTGATAAGAATTACTGTCTAACTTTGGGCTAACGGGTCGTGTCCACGAGGAGGAATGCGATAGAAGCTTTTTGGTGTTTTTATTTAGAAAGCAAAGAATGGTGTTTATTTTTTAGCTGAAAAGAGAATGGAGAGAAGGAAAGTGATTAAAAGAAAAATTGAAAAACTTAGAGAAGGCTTTGAAAAAGGTGATCTTTAAAAAATGTTAAAAATTGTTTTGTTGATTTTTAATATAGGAAGAAGATCTGGGCTTACTATCTCACTACTCAACGGTGTGTTCTTCTCTTGAAATTTTTAGTGCCTCAACTTGATCATAAGCAAAAACTTAAGCTTGAGTTTAGAAAATTTTAAGTAAAGCAAATAAGATAGTTTGGAAAAGTTAACTATTTTTCTTAAGAAATCACCTTGAGTTGAATGTTAAATCCAAGTCTTTCAAGTATAAAATAAAAACAAGTTCAAGTGATGTTTTTTAAAAGAAGTAAAAGTTTAGAAATTCAAACCCATTCTCATGTGCCTTCAAGAACACTATCAAAGAAGAAAGGCTTAGTTTAGGCATGCATATGATTCCATTGGGTCTTTACATCAAAGCCATTCAAAAAGAAGAAGGATCGAAGAGAGGGATGATAGTGAGCCCAAAAAATAAATTTAGCTATGATCGGCAAAAAGCAAGTACTTAAATAAGAGAAGAAAGTGTGGGTTGATGTTACTGCTTTTGCGATTCTTCCACAGTAGCGAAGTGGCTATACGGGTCGTATCCACAAGGAGGGAGAGCGATGGAAGCTTGATGCGGCTTCAAAGTTCAAGAAGAAAGAGAGTTCTTTGTGTCCAAATAAAGAATTGAAAAGTGAAAACAAGTTGTTTGAAGAATTGTTGGAAAATGTTTTGGGTAGTTTGTAAAAGTGATTTTTTTTTCTTAGTTGTAAAAATGCATGGCTAACTTTCTACTAAGTGCTCCCACTAATTTCTAACTTTTGGAAGATAGCCTCACGATGGATCATAGGCGAACACAACCCTTTTGCATTGGAACTATTCACGTGTAAATCGAGTGAAAGTTCATCCTAAAACTTAGCCTTACACGGCAAAAACTTGAACATTCCCTTACAAGATCCGATAGAAGGCGAGAATAAGGGAAGACTCGAGTGCACTATTGGTATCGGCGAAGTTAAAAGGAAAAGTCTCTAACTTATAATAATAAGTAAAGTACACAACTCATAAATCATCAAAACTCATTAAGCTTGAAGTATAAGAAAGTAAATACTTGTAGGTAAATTAGAGTTAGAACCCTCGTCTTAAGATGCCATAGCTCTTGTTTGCACAAGGCTTGTTTGACACTATTGACTCATTTGGGTTATCAATCAAGTGTTAAAAATTAGTGGGTTAGTAGTTAGTTAGCCATGCTAATGAAAAGTTAGTTAGCCATAAAAGTAAAAGAAACAACAAAGGAAAAGAAATGGAGAGAGAGAGTTACACTATAAGAAAACAAAAGAAAAGAAAAGTTAAAGAGAGGAAGTTACACTAAAACAAAGTAAAAGAAAAGAGGTGAAGAAGAAAGAAGTTACACTACAACAAAGAAGTAAAAGTAAATGCAAAGACAAGTAAATTGGAAAGAAGGAAGAGAAGTAGTACTTGTATTATCTTGTCACCCTTCAAATATAACACTTTACACACACTCTCTCTTTTACTCTAATGGCTAAAACTTAAAAGTAGAAGAAGAAGAAGAACAACTACTACAAACTAAAAACAAAGCTACACAACTTGCTCTAACTCTGGATTTGCTCCAACTGAAGACCCTTGGGGGGTTTCTATAGACACCAGGGCAAGGGGGCCACGTGAACAGCACGTGGCCCAAAACGTAGGCGCGCGCCCAAATGGCCGAGGAAACGCGGCCAGGGCCGCGTTTCCGCTGCCCAGGCTAGGCGGCGCGCGCCTAGTTTTGGGCAGTGCGTCGCCCAGTCTGGCTTCTGTCCATCTGACCTTCTGAATTTGTGATTTGATGCCCTGGCCTGACAAAATCTTCACCCTAAAGTCAATGGCTACTTGATAGGCTTTTAATCACCAATTAAATGATGATTTAGGTCTTCTTCTTTATTTGCACACCATGGACCTAGGATCAAGCAAGCAAGGTTTTATTAGCAAAATTTTACATGAAATAAATATAAGAATGTGATGAAAATTATGCAAATTTAGAGACTAATCACACCTCACACTTATCATTTTGCTCGTCCCGAGCATAACAAAAATGAGAACATTATTACACCACTTTCGCAGGTGACGCAATTGCACTGAGTATGTGCAACAAGCCGTTAAACCTCTAGGTTTCCCCTAGAGGAGGAGTGTTGTCTCCTGAGGATTTTCAGCGGATTGCACCCACAAAATCCAGTAAGTAAAGAAAAGAAGTTAGTTGTTAGAAATTTTTTTTTTATATTTCTTAAAAAGTACTTTCAATCATCTAAGTAAAAAATGACCGAATGATATAAGAATTAGGTTTAACCCTCATAAGTCATCTTATATTTTAGCCTTCATAAATGAAGAAACTATGGTTTTTCTTTAAATTTAGAAAGGATCTTGTACTTCTAACTCATTCTTTTATTTTGCTTTAGATAGATATGCATACTGTGTAAGTGTGATGTGCTTGGGATTTTTCAACTCAACTTTGAATATCTTTTAATTTTATTAATATTTACTTATTATTCTTGGTTCCATTAGGCTTTCTACTTCACTTATGTAACACATATCAAACCGATAACTCCCAAACCAGATGGTCTTAGGGCACCAGGTGGAAAAACACCCTTCAGGTCAAATATGCAAGTGGAGTAGGCCACGAAATCAAGATTTATTTATATATTAATTTTTTTTGGCATGAGTAATCATACTTCTTGAGGCACAATTATCCAGCTTTTTTTTTCTTTCAGAGTTGTGTCTCTAAATCCCAAGCATGTGTGTGTGAATTATGCATATTCTACTAAGGCTAAATAAAAGGTATGAGTTATTTTCCTTATCCCTCCTAACTTTTTAGTCAAACCACTCTTTCTTGTTTACTTAGGCAAAAATAAAAATTCATTAATAAGGTTCCCGTAATTCCTACAATCTTCTGGTATTTTTATAAAGAGTATGAAATTTCTTTTCAATCTGGAGAGTTTTTTTTTTGAAAGAAGAATAAAAGGAAAAAGAAAAAGTGTTAGCACCCCCCCACACCTATCTAATGCATTGTCCTCAATGAATGCATATAGAAATGCGAATGCAATAAATAGGGGAAAGAAATGATATTACCGTCTTCGTGGACTCGGGCCGGCCAAGTGCGAATAGGCTAAAAAAATGTAGAAGGGGTAAGTATATAAACAAGTTTTTTTATTTGTTTATTTATTTGTTGTGGTTAGGTGTATGATGGGGCAAAAAGAGTTAGCACACTATCATCCGGAGTCATAGGCTCAGTGGTCAAGAAGGGCTTCAGTCTTTGCCCATTGACTTTGAATTCCGTGTTGTTCTTAGGGTCTGCAATAAGCACAGCACCATGTGGGAAAATAGTGCGCACAATGAACGGTCCTAACCAATGAGTTTTCAGCTTCCCCGCGAAAATATGAAGCCTAGAGTTATATAGCAGAACTCTATCTCCCGGTGCAAAGTTTTTTTCGGGTTATGATTTGGTCATGAAAAAGTTTAGCTCTGCTCTTGGTGATTCAGGCATTCTCATAGGCTTCATTCCGTATCTCCTCTAATTCTGAAATCTATAGTTTCCTAAGTTCACCGGCCTTGGTCAGATCAAAGTTGAGTTGCTTAATTGCCCAGATGGCCCGGTGTTCTAACTCTACTGGCAGATGACAGGCTTTTCCAAACACGATTCTATAAGAAGACATCCCCAGAACTGTCTTAAAAGCAGTGCGGTAAGCCTACAATGCATCATTGAGCTTAACCGACCAATCCTTTCGGTTTTGTCCGACAGTTTTTTCCAGAATGAGCTTGATCTGTCGGTTGGTGACTTCGACCTGCCCATTTGTCTAGGGATGATACGGAGTTGATAACTTGTGATTGATGGAATATTTTCGCATCAGAGTTTCAAAAACTCTGTTGCAGAAATGTGATCCATTATCACTAATTATCGCTCTGGGGGTGTCAAATCGGGAGAAGATGTTCTCTTTGAGAAATTTGACAACCACTTTGTTGTCATTCGTCTTAGTTGGCACAGTTTCTACCCACTTAGAGACATAATCTACAACAACCAAAATGAATTGGTTGCCGAAAGAATTAGGAAATGGACTCATGAAATCAATACCCCAAACATCAAAAATTTCAACTTCAAGGATCGGGTTTAGGGGCATCATGTCTCTTCTTGAAATCTTCCCAATTTTCTGACAATTTGCGCACGACTTGCAAAAATGATATGAGTCTTTGAACAAAGTGGGCCAGTAGAACCCACTTTGTAGAACCTTCTCTGCAGTCTTGCGGGGACCGAAGTGTCCTCCGCATGCAAGGTCATGGCAAAAGCTGAGCACACTCCTCTGTTCCTCCTTTGGTATGCATCGTCTAATAATTTGGTCGGGACAATACTTAAAAAGATATGGTTCTTCCCAGAAGAAGTACTATACCTAGGCAAAGAAGCGGTCTTGGTCTTGCTTTGTCCAGTCAGCGGGTAATTGTCCCGTGGCCAGGTAATTAACAATGTCCGCATACCAAGGTTCCTTAAGAATGGCTAGGATGTGCTCGTCTAGGAAATCCTCGTTGATCGGAGCTTGGATGTTTGGTGCATTTGGAATTCGTGAGAGATGATCAGCGACCACATTTTCTACACCTCGTTTATCCCGGATTTCTAAGTCAAATTCTTGAAGTAAAAGGATCCACCGAATCAATGTGCTTTTGCTTCCTTCTTGGTCATGAGGTATTTCAGAGCTGAGTGATCCGTAAAAATCACCGTCTTTGAACCTAACAAGTAGGGCCGAAACTTTTCTAACGCAAAGACAATGTTTTCCATTATGTTTGCAAAGGGGAAAACTTACAAAAAAGAGTTTGAGGAGCTAAATTACAAGTATTCTTAAAAAGATTACAAGTAGATCTCCTCAAAGATTCTGGAGAAGTGTGCCGATAGGAGTCTGGTCAGCGCGCGACCACTTTGTCCCTTTGACGATGCGAGCGATGAGATTCCCTTCTCGCCTGGTTCGGGGAATCAGAGAACAGAAGGTTGGTAGAACCCTCTTGCTGCTTCTCAAAATCGCCTTTAATAAGGAATTCCTTCTCGCCTGGTTCCGGAGATTCCTTGAGAAGAAGGACGATGTTAGGGTATCAACACCCTGGATAGAGAAAGCAATTCTCTAAAAGGTCTCTGAATTCGAGAGCGCACGGTGCTTATGAAGAAGCCTCTGCTTGTGGAGTCTTCTGCGCGTCTTTGATCCCTCTTTGATCGATTGATCTCTCTCTCCCCTCCTTGTACCCCTGGCGGGTTATTTATAGGGAGAGCAAGGGTATAATCGTCCCTTGAAGATATGAAAACAGATTGAATCAAATCTGTTTAAATCTGGAAAGTAGCCTTACTGCGAGGCTAGGATCAGCTTCTGCGAAGCTAGAATTGGCAGGTTGGTTGATCCTCTTGATCTATTTTGATCCTTTCCATATCGTTGGAGGATTTCCCCTGATCTTCTTACTCGTTCTAAGAAGAGTCAAGAGATTGTGGCAATCAACTGCCAAATTTGATCTCTGATTTGATCTTAATTAGATTTGATCTGATTGGATCCGATCTTATCCGGAGATTTGATTGGTCAAAGG
The DNA here is from genome assembly GCA_038442645.1 of Agave tequilana. Lineage (NCBI taxonomy): Eukaryota > Viridiplantae > Streptophyta > Magnoliopsida > Asparagales > Asparagaceae > Agave > Agave tequilana. The sequence goes on along the minus strand of JAVJIF010005737.1, from coordinate 160,115 downwards.
TTGACCGTGGCAGATTCATAGCGGAGCCATCCACATTGAGCTCGTAGCGGAGCTAGAGGCAGCTTCTGGCGAAGTCCGAAAGAAACCCTTTGGCGGAGCTGGAAGTCCTCTTTGGCAAAGTTGCGAATTAGCTTCCTGGCGAGGCTTTGGATGGCTTCAAGGCGAAGTCGAGTGATGTTAGCCTCTCAGGCGAGGCTATCCCTTTGGGCTCATGCGATGCTAAGTGCCAGCACCTTAGACCTGCTGAGGTCTGTTTAGAAACAATCCGGGTTCACTGTCTGCTTGCTGGATCAGTGGAGTCCAAGTTGCTTCCTTGTCCCTCAGAGATGGGTGGAAAACTGGTCTTCAGCTCGTCTGTCACTTGTCTTTTGTAAATGTCAACAAGTTTAGACATTGTTTAGACCAATAAGAATCTTATCTTTTTTAAGTGTCAACAAGACCCCCTTCAAAGTTTTCGAGAGTCTGCAATAACTCAGGCTTCGAAACACTTTGAATTACTTTGATCGGTGGTGTGTGGAGTATGAACGTCGCCATGATGGTTGAGTTCAGCTTCGCTTTAAATCCTGCTTTGGGATGTAGATTCGCCGAGGAATCATGTAGACTCGCGTCTGGGTAGCTTCGCAGCTAGATAAGTTCGCTCTGGAACATCTGTCGCTTTCCCGAGACCAACTGCCGTGGGCTGGTTACGAGGAGGATTACTCCTTTCTTCGTGCTGATCGAGGGAGATATTCTCTGATTTGCACGTTTCCAAGGGAGGATATTCCTTTCTTCAAGGCACAATAAGTGCCTTTGTGAGGGAGACGTTTTCTCCCTTCGCACGGTTCCAAGGGAAATCGTCCCTATTCTCAAGGCGCAGTAAATGCCTTAAATGTGCTCGTGCTTCCACGCTTGAGGCAGCAGCGCTCAGGCCATGGGGCCTATAAATAGGACACTTGAGGTCCTCTGAAGAGAAGTGCTTTGCCTCTCTTCTCTTCTCTTGGTTTAAAAGAGATACTCAGATCTCTGAATTAGCGGGAATGCCCACTCTAGTTATTACCCGGCCAAGGACCGGTAAGTCTTGATCATTCAAAGACTTCACCGATTTTAGGGAATTCATCTCCCTTAATTTAGCTTTGACAGCTGCTTCAGGGATTAGTTTCCCTTGTTCTTCATCTTTGCAATTGGCTGCTGCGGAGAAGGATCTCATCATAGCTTTCTGCGAAGCTATCATTTTGCCTTGATCAGAAAGAGATCACTGCATGTTAAGTCCGCTACGCAGGCAGAATTTGGGACTTGGTCTCTTCAATAGTTGAGCCAGTCTTGCCATATTGGTGAGGTTGAGACTGTATCTCACAAGATCAGTCTGACTTTGCCATATAGGCGAGGCTAGGACTTGGCGTTTGCTGAGCTAGCCCATCGGTTGCTGTGCAGGCGAGACTTATCCTCTGCTTTGACTGAAGTTGGATTGCTTTGCCGCCAAAGAATCTGACTTAGTATTTTTTTTACAGCTTTTTTCTGTGCTTAACTGCTAACTTGCTCCAATTTGCCTTGCAGTGAGCTATGTTTGCCAGTCTGGTAACTTGATGGAAGAAACCATGAAATTGCCTTATGCTTCCCCAGTTGAAGCTTTACTTTTAAGCAGGAGGAACAATTCGGGGCAGCGGGTGCGTGTCCCAGAGGCTGTTGGCAGCCTCTTATCCGAGATGATTCGTTCTGAGGTGAGGCTGGCCGCCGCTTTTACCGGAGAGGATCCGCTTCAAGATAGTGGGCGTCGCCTGTGGGATCGCCAGCATCATTGCCGACTTTCAACTTTGGTGGCCTTTGGGGGCGATCCACTTCGGGAAAGTGGGCATCGCACCCGTTAGATCACTGGTATCACTGCCGATTCCCATTATACGTGATCTATTGTGTTGGCGGCGATAGGTTTTTATTGCCAGGCTTCAACAAAAATGGCCTGGCAAGATCTGCCATTTTTGTGGAGAATAATGACCGTGTCCTTGCGGCACTACTGATTACGGCCTTGTGCAGGAGGAAGGCCTTCCTTGTCCAGTCGGTTTGACTTAGAAGCAGATAAAGCCACTTGTATGCCTTTTGCGTAAATGACCTTGTTAAGCAACTGGGTGTGTTGTATGAAACACAACTTTGATGTAATATCAATGTACCCTTCCTTTTAAATCAATGAAAGTTCATCTTCTAATCATCTGATTTTTGCTTGCTTTCATTGAGAGTTTGGCCATAGCGGGGCAAAACTGTATGCGGAGTTAAGGAGATAGTCCTTTCTTTGAGTGATCTTCGCGAGACTGGCATGTCAGCGCCTTTTTAGAGGGCTAAGGTAAGCCTCTCGGCGAAGTCCTTGAAGGATTGTGCGAAGTTAACCCTTAGTGGAGTTAAACCAGCGCTTCTCGGGAAGGCGCTTTGGGCGGCGTTTCAAATTAATTCAAAACGGCGGCGTACTCCCTTTTCGAGGCCTCGTTTCAGGCGCTGATTGGCTTATAAAAGCCCGATCGGGCTGAGCAGGAAAAGATCTCCTTTTTTTTCAGAGAAATTTCTTGACTTTCCCTCTTCCTCTTCCTTCTCCGTTCAGAGAACCTTGAGAACTCTTGCAACTCTTTAATGACGCCCAAAAGACGAGCGGGAAAAGAAGTGACGACTTCTGCAGCGGAGGGTCCTCCTCCTCCGGTCATCGAGCGACCAGTCACCGGTAAGGGATTTTCCTATCTGATTAGAGACCGTGGTCTCTCTCCTTTGGAGCCGATATTTGGCTATTAGGACGATCGAATATGATCTGTCCTCATTAGGGAACTCGTTTCCTTGAACCTCCCTATTTTCCTTGCACAAGGGAATTAAGAACCGAACAGTTCTTCCTTAGGCTTCCGTACGAAGCCATTACTCGGGCAGTCTCCATCCTGTTGAGGAACAGGATATAGGTCTGTTCCTTCAGTCATGGCCACGAAGGTGACTTTTGACCATGATGCCCTCTTGGTGACGTCAGCCGTTAGGGCTATACCACTTCCTGCTTAAGCGAAGTTGGTACTTTGGACGCTTTTTTGCAAAAATGCAATTTTGTCCGCGAGGTCAAGCTTCATCGAAGTTGTCGCCTTGCTGGCCTTGCTCGCCGAGTGAGGCTATGCCTTAGTGAATTTTTATGTCTTCGTATCCATTTGATTGTTGAACTAATCATAGTTCATTTCTGTCTTTGCAGTGCATTACACTTCCGGTCTCCTGAACAGTCTGTTTGGGCTAACCAGTCGAGCAGATGGTAACCTCAGCCTGCAATTCCATGGACAGGCTTCTTTGTTTAGTGAGCGGAGCTCCCTCGTCTGGGATACACTCATCCAAGGCGGTCATCCGCAGACCACACGGAGTATCTTGACCACGGCTCCTCTTGAGGATGTTGACCGTCGGACTTACAGAAAGCCCGACTTTATGTTCGGGGATGCCGCATCCGATCCCGATCGCCAGTTGCAGGCAGGCGAAGGACAATGGATCTTTCAACTGGATGGCGAGAAGTTTTACCTTCCGTCGACTAAGCGGCACTTTCCTTTATCTTCTTTCGTGAATGTGACTCAGGCTCGGAAGATGGCTGGGGCGTAAGCCGAAGCGTCGAATCCGTCCATGTTGGGAGATTAACCTTTCAGTCCGGCTATTCGAGGGCTGGCCCTCCCCACAGCATAATGGGGCTATACCCTGGGAAGGTATCGCGGGAACTTCCAGTGGGAGAGAACCCGGCTGTGGCGCAGACCTTTGGCACTCAGTTCTGCGCAGTTGACGGGAACTACCCTGCCACTGACTTCAGGGCTCCCGGTTGGGTTCATCCTCCTAAGACATGGTGGGCCGAGTTGACCAACTATATCCTCGCTCACTTCGAGGAGGACTTGGAGGGGTTGAACCTCTATGAGGCCGTCAGGGCGACCTGCTACGGCATTGAGATGAAGGTGGCGTGCTTCTACGCCATCCTTGAGTTGTACTGTCTGGCTTCGGGGACCTTCTTCACCCCGGTCGGCGAGCTGGGCATGGCTTTGCATGAGATGTGGGAAATCTCTGCTCTGCCTTTCGGGTCTCTTCCATACGAAGAGTACTTTCCCTGCGAGGCGGAGTTGGCTATTCTGGAGAAACAGGAGCCTACTTTGCTCGAGACTTATCGGGAGTTGATGTGCCACTTGCATATTTGTTCCAGCATCCACGGTGGTGGCAAGGGTAGCTCGAAGAGCTTGAAGAGCTGGGAAGTTACCTGTTCCCAGACATGAAGAATGCTCCTGAAGCAGCTCATCGCGGAGTTGCTGATGGCGATATTGTTGAACGGATGGAGATATGTCTCTAAAGGGATATCGTCGTAACAGAAGACGCTGGTCCCTATGAGAAGGGTGATACCCTTCGGAGCTTTCACCATCAGGCCCGTCGGCCTATGTCTCGAAAGGCGCTGCTGGCCGGTTTCTTAACCGTTTGGTTAAAGAAGTGTGTTGTGCCTTCTTCCTCGGGTGACGTCGTCCACCCGAATGTTCTGCTACCTGCCGTTCGCTTGGCCCACGGCCACCGTCTGGGTCTTCTCTCGGCCATGGTGTGCTGTATTCAAAGAGGCCTTCGTGCATTAACGGAGGCTTTCTGCAGGCCACTGGCGTCGAGGCGTGGGAAGAGTGCTATCCTGCCTTGTGATGGACCCAATCCTAGGGTGGGTCTGCCATACACCTACTTGATGGCGTGGTTCGCCTTACACTGCCCTACTTTGATTGGAGCTGGGGAGGACCCTCCGTAGGGTGTTCGAACGGCGCTTCTCCGCCGATTCGAAGGCTGTTCTTGGATGAAAGCCTACGTGGCCGAGGCCGTAAGTTAGTGCGTCGTCATGACGCTTCTAGCCTGTTCTGCTGTTTTCCTCGTATTCGGGGTGCAAGATACAACGAGGAATTCCGAGATACAGAGTCGGCGCGGTCTCCCATGAGTCGGGGCGTTTTCGAGTGGCTGGTCAGCATCCGGCCCTCGCACTTGCTGTACAGGAGTGGCGCCGTCTTTATCGCTCAGACCCGGCGTCTTTAGTTGATGACCGGCTCGCCTGTCTTGTTGCCTGAAAGCATGAGACCCGGCTTGCTGCTCAAGAGGCTGCTAAGGCCGTCTCTTCTGATTTGAAATCCTTAGAAACAAGGCAAGCGGAGGTTGGAAGTGCAATTGACGCCTCCACTAGTGCTCTTCTTGGCGCTGAGGATAAGATTGCGAAGGCTGAGGAAATGATCAGGAAAGCAAATCTCCTCTTATCCAAGGCCATACCGGTGCGTCTTGAGGAAACTGCGCGGCTTGAACAACTCAAAGCTCAGAGTGAGGAGCTTGCGCGGCAGGAGTTGTCACAGAGGGCAACTTTGGTGGAAGTTGAAGCTCGTCTGGCCCAGGCGGTGGACTTTGATGAGGCTGAGCTGAGGTCACAAGCGCTTGCCCAGGCTGCTGATGACAGGAAGACGAGGCTAAACGACCTCGGAGAGCGGCTCATATCGTACAGTGTACGCTTGTAGGTCATTGTATACATGCCTCCATGTGTCCCCATCTTTTGGAATTAATGGAAATTCTTTCTTTTGTTTTGGCTTCTGTCGAATCTCCAATCTTGTTCTTGCTTGAGGACGTAATCTTTGAGACGTGGCTATCCGTCGGTTCAGAGGTCGCAATGACATAACCGATTAAGACGTCAGCAATCTCGAGGTTAGCCCTTTGCGGGGCTGAAGGGGAGATACTTGCCTTTTGTAAATGTCAGCAAGCATCGGTGAGTCCTGTCTTTTGTAAGTGTCAACAGGCTCAAAGTTAAGACTTAGCTGTCTGCTGGTTCAGAGGTCGCAATGACATAACCGGTTGAGACGCTACTAAGCTCAATGGTAGATGAAACTTGGCTATCTGCCAGTTCAGAGGTCGCAATGACATAACTGGTTGAGAAGCCACCAAGCTTCAATATAGGTGATACTCGTCTTTTGTAAATGTCGACGAGTATCGAGACCTGTCTTTTGTAAATGTCAACATGGCTCAGAATTGAGACTTAGCTGTCTGCTGGTTCAGAGGTCGCAATGACATAACCGATTGAGACGCTACTAAGCTCAATGGTAGATGAAACTTGGCTATCTGCCAGTTCAGAGGTCGCAATGACATAACTGGTTGAGAAGCCACCAAGCTTCAAAATAGGTGATACTCGTCTTTTGTAAATGTCAACGAGTATCGAGACCTGTCTTTTGTAAATGTCAACAGGGCTCGGAATTGAGACTTAGCTGTCTGCTGGTTCAGAGGTCGCAATGACATAACCGATTGAGACGCCACCAAGCTCAAAAATGGTGATACTTATCTTTTGTAAATGTCAATAAGTATCGAGACCTGTCTTTTGTAAATGTCAACAGGGCTCAAGGTGGAGACTTGTCTTTTGTAAATGTCAACAAGCTCGAAATTGAGACTTAGCTGTCTGCTGGTTCAGAGGTCGCGATGACATAACCGGATGAGACGCCACCAAGCTCAAAAATTGGTGATACTCGTCTTTTGTAAACGTCAACAAGTATCGAGATTGTAGTAGAATTTGGGAGAAATCTCGTTTTTACGGGGAGAAACGAGGGAATCACTGTCATAGGTTTAATGTTAACGTAACAGCGAAATGTATATGCGGTCTTACCATTCTATGGATGAGAATTGGTAAGTGACTTTGGAGGTCTCGTTCTCACGAGGAGAAATGAGGGACTGCTGTCATAGGTTTAATGTTAACATAACAGCGGAATTATGTGGCCTTACCATTCTATGGATGAGAATTGGTAAGTGATTTTGGAGAGGGAATCAAATGGGAACCGGTCCCTTAGGATTTTTAGCAAATCCCCAGCTGTCAACGGTTTGATATGCCTTTACCAACTACCGTTTGAATTGGGCTAGCCATGCTTTTCCCCTCAGCATGATGAGTTGTCGAGGACTTATATTGGGCTTTCAGGCCAACATTTTCCTCTATCCTTAATCGTTAAGGATATTGGATTATCGGGTTAATGTCTGCATAACCCTAACTCTCCTTTAGGATAACTGGTGCACGGCCAGGTTCCTGTTGGTTTATGGCTGTATAACCTCACTTGGAGGAAGAGAAAGGCTCTCTTTGTGTGTGCTTCGGGCACGGAGATCTTGATCAGAGGTGCAGTGTTAACTTGATCAAGAGAAGGATCCTTGATTAAGGATAATACTTCTTTAAGAACTTGCCAATGATCGGCATCATGAGTAGGTCGCCATCTGAAGTCATAAGGCGGTATGCTCCGTTTGAATAGATTGTTTCTATCACAAACGGTCCTTCCCATTTAGGCTGAAATTTGCCTTTGGTCTTGTGCGTCATAATTATCGGTCGTCTGACGGCTAAGACCAGGTCTCCTTTCTGGAAGATTCTCTGTTTGACCTTCTTATTGAAGGCTTTTGAGATCCGAGCTTGATATAGCTCGATATGCTGCTGAGCTTGTAGTCGCTTTTCGTCCAAAGCTTCGAGCTCTTGAAGGCGTAGGCGATCATTGTCCTCTGATGTGGTTTTAGTAATCAGAGCTATACGCAACGATGGCATCTGGATTTCCAATGGGAGGACTGCTTCGCACCCATTTACCAGGGAAAAAGGCGTATTGCCTGTCGGTGTCCGCACCGTGGTTCGGTAGGCCCAAAGACATTCACCGAGCTTTTCGTCCCAATCTTGCTTATTCGAGGAGACGAATTTCTTGAGCAGCTTGATGATTGTTTTGTTGAATGCTTCCGCCAAGCCATTGACGGCAAGATTATAGGCAGTTGAAGCCACATTCTGAATTCGGTATTTATCGCAGAACCGATAGAATACTTGGCTTATGAATTGGGGACCGTTGTCGTGGATGATCCGCCTAGGTACACCAAATCGATGGATGACGTGGTGCTTGATAAAATGAACCACATTGGAGGTTTTGACTTCAACCAGTGGTATAGCCTCCGCCCATTTTGAAAAGTAGTCGGTTATTGCTAGGATAAACCGGTGACTTTTTGTCGAAGAAGGGCTGATTGGCCCTACGACGTCGATTCCCCATGCTTCAAATGGCCATGAAGCAACAGTTGGGTGGAGCAGCTCCGAAGGCTGGTGTATGAAATTCGCATGAATCTGGCATGCTTTACACCTTCGTGCGTATTGGATGGCATCGGCTATCATAGTTGGCCAATAGTATCCAAGTCTGTGAAACCTGTCTTTGAGCTTTGGACCTGGCTGATGAGCTCCACAAATGCCGTCATGCGCTTCTTGGAGCGCTTCCTGTGCCTCTGAATTGGAAAGGCAACGGAGGAGAACACCGTCATATGAGCGACGGTAAAGTGTCTTCAAAGTCGGATCGTAATAGAACCGGAGAGACCTTCGTCTGATGGACGCCGCTTCCTTGGGATCGTCTGGAAGCAGACCTTGCAAAGCATAGTCGATAAGAGAAAGCGCCAGTCTCTTGGTTCAAGATCCGTGGAGACATTATAGACTTCTCGAGTTCTTAGTATGTGCTTGGAGCATACAAGATGTCGAGTTGCGACTGTGAGGTGATACTCGGTGTCGGCTGGTAAGGCTAGAGTTGTTGCTAATGCAGCAAGGGCGTCCGCCTTGGTATTTTGAGATCGAGACACATGCCCGATGTAGAAACCTTCAAATAGGTTAGCCAATTCGATGGCTGTATGGTAATAAGGCACCAAGTCCTCATGGCGGACTTCATATTCCCCTTTAAGCTGATTGATGATCAGTTTTGAATCGCCATAAGCTTCGAGGTAGCGTACCCCCATTCCATGAGAGAGCTGGAGACCAATGAGCAGAGCATTGTATTCCGCTACATTGTTGGAGCATGATTCTGTCAGAGAAAATGCTCTGGGCAAGACATGATTCTGTGGGGAGATAAACACAACCCCCACTCCGGCAATAATCTTGCCTTTAGGGCCCATTCGCGATGCTCCATCAAAGAACATCTGCCATACTTCCTCTTCTGAGGTTGCATTAGACTCGAAGACCTCATCAGGGATATCTTCGTGAAGTTTTGAATGCTCCAGAACTGGATGAGCAGCCAAGAACTCTGCAAGGGCCTGGCCTTTAACCGCCTTCTGAGGCGTGAAGATCATGTCGTATTGAGACAATAAAAGTGCCCACTTAGCCAATCTTGAATTCAGTGATCCCGACTTCGTCATAAGAAGACGCAATGGGTTTACTCTGGAGATGACATGTATGGTCTGGCCGACCAAATAATGTCGGGTCTTCTGAACAGCGAAGACGAGAGCTAAACACTCTTTCTCGATAGGGTTGTAGCGAGATTCCGCTCCTATGAGAGTTCTTCTCAGATAATAAATGGCCTGCTCGTGGCCGTTGTCGTCCTTTTGAGCGAGGAGGGCACCGAGGGAGTAATCCATAGCCTTTACATAAAGCAAGAATGGCTTCCCTGATGTAGGGGCCACTAAGACTGGAGGTTTTGTGAGGTACCTCTTGATGTCTTCATAAGCTTCCTGGCAAGCTTGATCCCATACGAAGGAAGCACCCTTTTTCATGAGCCGGGTGAACGATTGACAGCGGCCTGAGAGATTTGCGATGAATCTTCTGATATAGGCCAGCCTGCCTTGCAAGCCTCTGAGCTCTTTGAGATTCCTTGGTGGATGCATGCTCTGGATGGCTTTGACTTTGTCTGGGTCAAGATGAATTCCTTTTGATGTGACAATAAACCCAAGGAACTTGCCACTCGAAACTCCAAGAAGGACTTTATCGGATTCATTTTCAGTTGATGAGCCCGCATTATGTCGAACATCGTTCTCAGGTCGCGAAGATGTTCATTCTTGTTGCGGCTTTTGACGGCAATATCGTCGACATAGCATTCCACCGTTTTTTGGAGATGATCGCGGAAGATCGTACTCATTGCCCGCTGGTAGGTTGCTTCGGCGTTCTTCAGTCTAAAGGGCATTACAGTGTAGCAGTATACCCCCAATGGTGTTCGGAATGAAGTATGCTTCTCGTCGTCGGGATACATCTTAATCTGGTTGTACCCTGAAAAGCCGTCCATGAAAGACATCCTTTCAAACCCGCATGTGTTGTCAATCATGACATCGATGATGGGCAGTGGGAATTCGTCTTTGGGACAGGCCGTATTGAGATCACGGTAGTCGATGCAGATCCGTATTTTCCCGTTCTTCTTGAGGACGGGGACTATATTAGCCACCCAATCTGGATGTTGTTCCTCCCGGATGAAGCCACATGCAATGAGCTTGTGAACTTCGGCTTCGATAGCTTCCATGATGTTCGGGCGAAACCGACGTTGTTGCTGCTTGACTGGCTTGACGTCAGGCTTGATGTTTAGATGGTGCATAGCGACCTTTGGATCAAGTCCGGGCATATCTTCGTAACTCCATGCGAAGACATCTATATACTCTTTTACGAGTATTATCAATTCTTCCCTTTCTATAAGTGATAAGCTTTCACTTATAAAGATGGGTTTGGGATAGTCTTGACTACCCAAGTTGACCTGCATCACCTTGTCTTCAGTAGGTGGCTCGCGCAGTTCGAATCACTTTTCCCATTGAAGGTCTAACTGCTGGGCCTATGGTTCCTCATCAGTGGCTTCTGCGGGCTCCAATTGACTACTTGAGGTCATATTAACAGTGAGGTTTTCGAACATCATTCCCACACTGATGTCTGAGTCCCACTCGGAGGACGAGGCTGAATGTGATGGAATTGGTTCATCGTCTTTGACTTGAACGGTTGCTGACGATGTGGGTGTAACGTATCCCAACCCCCTGCGTGTACTATCATAGTAATTTGCAGCTTCCCTTTAGGCACAAAGTTCCGCATCAAACCGCGCCTTCCTTTTCTGAAATTCAGGCCTGCTCCATGCTTCAAGTCGTACCCCATTTTCTTCATAATATGGCGTGCTGGCCGCGCGTAATGAAAGAATTGTGGAGTGTCTGAGTCTGAACTTGAATCTGCGACCGCAGGTCCCCGCGGTTGGGTTCTACCGAAGATTATCGGTAACTGACCTTCTTTGGATGGCGGGATCACCAAGACGGCTCCTTCTGCGGATTCCATGGGCGTACTGGACGCACTTGGCTTATGTAAAGGCATGTGTAGGGAGCTATCCGTAATGGATTCAAATGGCCCAACACTCGCGGGATAATCAAAAGAAATATTATCATTAATTACCATTCACCTTCATCCTCTGAAGGAGTATTACATAGGGGATTATTGAGACATGCTGTAATTGGTTCACCAATCAGAATGGCTGGCATGCCTGTTTCGGATTCTGAATCCGCCTCGTTGCCACTTTCCTCATCGTCCGGCAACGGTTCTTTAAGTGCTCCACTGGCCTCTTGATATAGGAGAGCGTCAGTGAAGTAGTTTTTCACCCCTTTGAATGGTTGCCTCTCAGCAAAGACAGTTCGTACTGTCGCATCATCTTCAACATATTTGAAGCATTGATGGAAGGTGGAAGGGACGATCTAGTTGGCATGGATCCATGGCCGTCCCAGCAGCAGGTTATATGATGTGTCAGCATCAATGACATAGCATGTCACTTCTGACTTTAGGCTCCCGATTCTGCAACGGAGTCGAATTTTCCCCAGTGGATGACTGCTCCCGGCGTTGAAATCGTATATTGTAGTAGTGGTTGCGGACAACCTATACAATGGTATGCCGAGGAAGTAGAGAAGCTTTTTGGGGATGATGCTGAGTGCAGACCCCGGATCGACTTGTACCCTCTCAATGCATGTTGAACCGATATATCCGGTGTAGTATAGAGGTCGATCGTGCTTGTTGTCTTTGAGAAGCATATCTTCCACTGTGAAGGTAATAGCGGGCACCTCTGATTGTGCATGATGACATTCCGGGCAAGGAGACTGGACGTCGTTGTTAGGGATCTCAGGCATGCATGTCAGAAAGGATTCTGAATTGGCTAGCGCATCCCTGAGTGCTTCTCTTGTTTCTTTTGAGAGGCGAAGGAGCTCGTGTATAGTGATACGAGCTGGGATATTGGCCAGCTGAGCCAATATGTCAAACCGAAAGGGCGTATCAAACCCTTGGCCTGGTGGTTTCTTCAACACGTAGTCGAATCGTACCTCCCTAGACCTCTCTTTTCCCTTGGTTGGGATTGGAGTGGATGCTGGTACTTGCACTGACGTCGTTTGCTGTTGTGTCTCGTCAGTAGACTTTTCATACTGCCTCAAGTATGATTTTCCGGATCGGTGCCCGTCTGTTGAGGCGCATCGGCTTGCGCTGCGCATGCATGCTTTTCTCCTTCGGAATCACTGAGGGAAGCCGATGTCAGATTGCCGTCGTCTGGCAGGATGGAGATGACATTGCAAGACTTGCCCTTTGAGTGGGGCTGCTTTGGATCCCGCTATACGTCTTGGACGAGGTCTGGATGTATCCACATGACTTCTCCTGTCTCCAATGTTAAGGGAACAAGACCCTTATTATCTTGAGCTGTAGCTGGAGGATGCTTGACTTCCAACCATGGTGCAGGGACGGAATAAGTCCCGTCAGGAACTGTGACCTTTGGAGCTTTGTCGAACTCAAGAGTTACCATATTGGCAGTGACTTTCTTCTGCTCCGTCTTCAACGTCAGAACTCCAGCATCGACCAGGGCTTGTATTCTGTCCTTGAGGACATAGCACTTGTCAGTAGGATGGTGGACCATCCTGTGGTAGAGGCAGTATTTAGGGTCGCTTGTGCGCCCTATCTCATTGGGACGCCGCGCATCTGGCAGCTTCATTTTGTTCCCTTTGTGGAGCAGATGGAATATGGTGACCACCTGATCGTCTTGAACGAGTACTGCTTTGGAGGGAATTTAGGCTCCTGATTGTTGAAGCCGCTCTTTTTGGCCTTCGACTTCATATCTCCAGGTAATTCCACAGACATAGTCTCTTTGCCTTTAGCTTGAGAAGATTGCGGTAGGTCGCTACGCCCTTTGTTGTTCATCCCCCACTTGCCTTTAGGGGCGGATGGTTCGAACTTTTTAGCCGACTTCTCGGCTATCTCTGCCTGTTCGACCAATTCCTTCCAAGTATGGGCTTTGACTGCCCCCATGCGAACTTTCACTTGGTCTAAGAAGTTGTGTCTGCATGTCTGCAAGAGCATGGGTAATGGCATCCCAGCTGGGCACATCAAGGATAAGTTTCTGAACCGTTCAATGTAGTCACGGACAGATTCGCCCTTCCTCTGCACAGTGGAGAGGAGCTTATCCATGGTTACTTCGGTATCATCCTCATAGAAACGAGAGAGGAACCGAGTTTCAGGTCGATCCAGGAGTTGATAGAGCCCGGGGGAAGACTGCGAAACCAGTCAAATGCCACCCCCTTTAAGGTGCCAATGAAAAGCCTAGCCATGATGGCATCATTGCTTATAACATTACCAGTCTGAGACCGAAAATAGTAGATGTGCTGATTTGGCGAGCTCTTTCCATCACAGGTATGCAGCGTTGGCGGTTTGAACTTCGGTGGATATGGCACCGAATCCCACTCCAGCGGATAAGGACGGACTGCCCCTACCTTCTTTAATTCATCCCTCTGAGTTAGGGATGCGATTTGAGCCTGGAGGCCCTTAAAGACTTCGGTGTCTAAGGAAGAACCCTCTTTGGATTTCTCTGCCTTTGGCTGCTCATTGCTGAAATGTTCCTCCTCATCGTGATTGCTCCCGGCATCATTGTTATTCGGTTATTGAGGAGTTGAGAGAGCATCTGCTGAATATTATCCAGAGCCTCTTGCTGGGTTCTGGAAGTTTGCTCCTGAGCTTCCAGGCGCCGACGAAGATCGTCGTTGACGTTATCAGCCATATTGACTGATGCTCTGTTTGTTCGCACCGAGCTAACTGTCGTCGCAGAGGCATACCCACTATCTTCATCTTCCTCGTCCGATGATTGGAGTGATCTCCTGGGTTCTGACGAGGCTAGGGCCGTCGAGGAAGAAGGCTGTTCATAAGTGTAGGGTATCGCCGCCCTGGATCTGGTGTTTCGAAAAACACCTTCCTCATGCACCAAGACTTCGCCTAAGCCTGGGCTGTAGTCTGGATCTGGGGAGCTGTAGGGGGCGTCGTCAGATATTTGTCTTCCCCTGCGCAGCTCTCGTCCTCTCCCAGTCATGTTGACGGATGCGGAGGGGAGATCTCGCAAGATACTCCTTCTGCGATGCTTCATCGGGGTTTGTACCGATAGTCGATCAAAAACTGATCGTCGGCCTGGAGGCGTGGCAGGGATTGGTCCCAGCCGGCAATGGAATCCCAGCCGGCAATGGACCGAGTGGAGTGTCAGTAGTTGACATCCCACTTGTTGACAACAGGGGAAGAAGTTTGTTTATCCGCTAACAATTTCCTCAGATCAGACCCGGTTGGGTCCCTGCAATCGAGCGCAAAGGCTCTTTTGGATCGCACATAGGGCGATGTCCTGCTTCTTTTATCCCTGCAGACGGGATTAGTACTGAATAGTGCTTTGGTTCTAGCTTCGCCATCAGACGCGAACTTAGTGCTTGACGCACTGGAAAGCGGAGCACGCTGTGGTGCTTTACCCGCTATGCTGCTGCGAAGGTAATTAGCCTTAGATGGTACTTTGGCTTCGGCCTCGCGGTCATGGACCCTGTGCATACGCTATGGTACAGTAGCTTCGCTCATGAGAACGAGGCCGGCGCAAGGCATTGCTGCTCTTGAATTGGGTGACGGTATGATTGCCGTCTTGATTTTATGATTGGAGCAGACAGGCATCTTGCCTTTTTTCTTCGCGAGAGAGGCGCGGTTTAGGCGTAGCTACGCCTAAAGCTTCGGTCGGAGACTTCTGCTTTGGCTTCCATATCCGCCTTGGCAGAGGAGACTTAGGTTCGCAAGGAACCTGATTAGCCACACACGAGGCTGAGGGGTGTTGGCAGAATTCTGCTTCCGGTTTCTGATTTGAAACCTTGGTCGTGGAAACCCTCCTATGCTTCCGTGATCGAAGCATTGGGCCACCCCCAGAGAGGACTTCTTCAAATCTTGCTTGATCGAACTGAACCACCAAGTTCTCACAAGTAAAGGAATCAGACTGCGGACGTACTTTCTTGTTGCGCCAAATAACCGCAGTAGGTTCGTAGAGAACCTTTTCAGTCTCCGCAGAGACTTTCCTTAAAGATTTAGCCAGAGAAGCTCTGGCTGCACCGGCTTTTCTGAATTCAGAGTTAGACCCGAAGGTCTGTTCGTCGCATTGCGACACTTGATTCTCGGCAGTGGAGAATTTCATCCCCAGCGGAGTCGCCATCTTGTTTTCCATTATGTTTGCAAAGGGGGAAAACTTACAAAAAAGAGTTTGAGGAGCTAAATTACAAGTATTCTTAAAAAGATTACAAGTAGATCTCCTCAAAGATTCTGGAGAAGTGTGCCGATAGGAGTCTGGTCAGCGCGCGACCACTTTGTCCCTTTGACGATGCGAGCGATGAGATTCCCTTCTCGCCTGGTTCGGGGAATCAGAGAACAGAAGGTGGTAGAACCCTCTTGCTGCTTCTCAAAATCGCCTTTAATAAGGAATTCCTTCTCGCCTGGTTCCGGAGATTCCTTGAGAAGAAGGACGATGTTAGGGTATCAACACCCTGGATAGAGAAAGCAATTCTCTAAAAGGTCTCTGAATTCGAGAGCGCACGGTGCTTATGAAGAAGCCTCTGCTTGTGGAGTCTTCTGCGCGTCTTTGATCCCTCTTTGATCGATTGATCTCTCTCCCCCCTCCTTGTACCCCTGGCGGGTTATTTATAGGGAGAGCAAGGGTATAATCGTCCCTTGAAGATATGGAAACAGATTGAATCAAATCTGTTTAAATCTGGAAAGTAGCCTTGCTGCGAGGCTAGGATCAGCTTCTGCGAAGCTAGAATTGGCAGGTCGGTTGATCCTCTTGATCTGTTTTGATCCTTTCCATATCGTTGGAGGATTTTCCCTGATCTTCTTACTCGTTTTAAGAAGAGTCAAGAGATTGTGGCAATCAACTGCCAAATTTTATCTCTGATTTGATCTTAATTAGATTTGATCTGATTGGATCCGATCTTATCCGGAGATTTGATTGGTCAAAGGTTGACCGTGGCAGATTCATAGCGGAGCCGTCCGCATTGAGCTCATAGCGGAGCTAGAGGCAGCTTCTGGCGAAGTCCGAAAGAAACCCTTTGGCGGAGCTGGAAGTCCTCTTTGGCAAAGTTGCGAATTAGCTTCCTGGCGAGGCTTTGGATGGCTTCAAGGCGAAGTCGAGTGATGTTAGCCTCTCAGGCGAGGCTATCCCTTTGGGCTCATGCGATGCTAAGTGCCAGCACCTTAGACCTACTGAGGTCTGTTTAGAAACAATCCGGGTTCACTGTCTGCTTGCTGGATCAGTGGAGTCCAAGTTGCTTCCTTGTCCCTCGGAGATGGGTGGGAAAACTGGTCTTCAGCTCGTCTGTCACTTGTCTTTTGTAAATGTCAACAAGTTTAGACATTGTTTAGACAATTAAGAATCTTGTCTTTTTTAAGTGTCAACAGACAACGGCAAGAATTCCTTCTCAGTCGTTGTATAGTTTTGTTGGGCGTCATTTAAAGTCCTACTCGAGTAATAAATCACGTGCTGCCTATTGTCTATGTGCTGTCCTAGAACAGCGCCAATAGCAAAATCAGATGCATCACACATGATTTCAAATGGCTGGGTCCAATTAAGAGCAGAAATGATAGGCGCAGAGATAAGTTCTTGCTTAAGCTTCCCCCATGATTTAAAACACTCGTCGTTGAAATCAAAGGGCACGTCCTTAGCGAGCAGGTTGGTTAAGGGCCTAGCGATTTTGCTAAAATCCTTAATGAACCGTCGGTAGAACCCATCATGCCCTAGAAAGGATCTAATATCCTTGATGCTTTTGGGTGGTGGAAGTTTAGCAATCACTTCTACCTTAGCTTATCTACTTCTATGCCTCTTCTCGAAATCTCATGGCCAAGGCAATTCCCTGTCTCACCATGAAGTGACATTTTTCCCAGTTTAGAGTTAGGTTCTTCTCAATGCATCTTTGTAGTACTAACTCTAGGTGATGAAGACACTGATCAAATGAATCTCCGTAGATGGAGAAGTCATCCATGAAAATCTCAAGAAAACGTTCCACCATATCAGAGAACATGCACCGTTGGAACATTGCAGGAGCATTGCACAATCCAAAAGGCATGCACCGATAAGCAAAGGTTCCGAACGGGCAGGTGAACGTCGTCTTTTCCTGGTCTTCTGCAGCAATGGGGATTTGATTGTATCCCGAGTACCCATCTAGAAAGCAGTAGTACTCATGTCTAGCCAAACGCTCAAGCATTTGGTCGATGAAGGGTAGCGGGAAGTGATCTTTACGGGTAGCTGCATTCAACTTCCTGTAGTCGATACAAACACGAACCTTGGTAGGCAGTCTTGTTTGTACCAACTCTTTTTTCTCATTTTCTACTACCGTAAAAGTCAGCCTTCTTTGGGACCGCATGAACAGGGCTAACCCATTGACTATCAGAAATGGGATAAATTATCCCATTATCTAATAGTTTCAGAATTTCAGCCTTAACTGCCTCTTGCATGAGAGGGTTAAGCCTGCGTTGTGGGTCCCTCCTAGGGGTTGCTTCATCAACTAAATGGATTCTGTGTTGTACTATGGCTGGACTTATTCCTTTGATGTCCTTCATGTCCATCCAATGGCTTCCCTATGTCTTTTCAGAATAGACATTAAGCTGTCCTCTTGTTGCTCAGTCAGGTGTGATGCTATGATGACTGGCAAGGTGTCCTTTCCGCCCAGGTAGGTGTACTTGAGGTGTTCAGGCAAGGCTTTAAGCTCTAGGGAAGGTGTTGCTTCATTGGAGGCAATTTCTGGGCTTTCAATCCTAGGATGGGGTACACTTGGGTTTGACGCCCAATCCACTACTGAATCTACGATCTGGTCTAGATTAAAATCCTTAGACTCTGCCTCAGTTTCTGTCTCCATACTTTCCTCATGCTCACTGGTCAGGTTTTCAATAGAACTGACCTCAAATGTCTGATCATTGACATCCCTAGGTTGTCTTCCAAGATTGAAGACATTGACTTCCTTCGTCATGTCTCCAAAAGTCAATCTCATGGACCCGTTCCTACAGTTGATTATGGCATTGGCTGTAGCAAGGAATGGGCGCCCTAAAATGACGGGAGTTTGAGACCTAAGATTGGACACAGGTTGGGTCTCAAGCACAATGAAGTCAACGGGGTAAATGAAATCCCTGACCCGGATGAGGACGTCTGTGATTTCCCTCTTAGGGATCTTCACAGATCGGTCGGCTAGCTGAATGGTGACTCGAGTTGGGCTTAGCTCGCCCAACCCAAGTTGCTGGTATACTGAGAGAGGTAGCAAGTTAATACTTGCTCCCAGGTCAAGAAGCGCTCTATTGATTTCGGTCTGTCCTATGGTGCAGGAAATGGTGGAACATCTAGGATCCTTGTATTTCACCGGAATGGGACCAGACAGATTTTCGCTTATATTAGTGGCCAAGAAGACTTTCTTGGGCACATTGGCCTTTCTCTTCTTTGTACACATATCCTTAAGAAATTTGGCATAGGCCGGGACTTGTTGGATAGCGTCAAGAAGTGGCACATTCAATTTGACCTGGTTGAACATCTCTAGCATTTTCTCCATGTGCATATTTTTATTGTTGTTCCTAAGCCTATTGGGAAAGGGTGCTATAGGCTTATGAACTTGTTCAGCAGCTTTGTCCTCATCAGATGTTTGTGGAGTGGATTGGGAGGAACTAGCAGAGGTGAAGGCTGGAGTGGGATTAGAATGGACTGGACTTTTCTGTTGGTAGACCGGGTTGTCTACCTTTTTTCCAGATCGCAGTGTGTGAACAGCATTGCACTGTGTTGGCCCAATGGCCTTCTACTCTAGTTTTGATGATGATCAACACTCATGTAGTTATGTTTACTAATATTCTTGTGTTTCTAAGTTTCAGATCATTAACAGGATATTAGTTGGTGATTAGCTTCAACAAGGAGTTTAGAAGCTATTCATGGTGATTCCAGGGCCAAAGCTTCAAGTTCACACTTTGCCTAGCCCATGGATGGAGTTTTGGAGCAAGTCTACTTGAAGATGAAGATCGTCAAGAAGACTTAGGTATCTAGTTTAGAGTTTGTGTTTTAGATCCATATTTGTAAAGCTTAGTTTAGTTGATATGCTCAAGTGCACAAAACACACACGTTTTATGATTTGATATTTGGTTTTTATGAATAGTTGATCAAAACAAGTTTACATATGTTATATGTATAGTAGATATTTTCTATTTATACATACATGCTTTAACTTGGTAAACAAACTTATTTTGATATCCCTATTCATGTTCTTGAAAAATCAAGTTTGACAAAATACAAGTTTTGTTTTTGAT
The DNA here is from genome assembly GCA_038442645.1 of Agave tequilana. Classification (NCBI taxonomy): domain Eukaryota; kingdom Viridiplantae; phylum Streptophyta; class Magnoliopsida; order Asparagales; family Asparagaceae; genus Agave; species Agave tequilana. The sequence goes on along the minus strand of JAVJIF010005737.1, from coordinate 140,812 downwards.
AAAATTTGCAAGACACAAAAATGAATTGATATGTTGTTATATTGTCTTAAAATTTTTATCACATGTTTATGTTTTAACATAAAATGATAAAACAAGTTTTATGGAATTTTTAGAAATGATAAAAGGTTTTTATAAAATATTTTTCTCAAATTTTCTGACCTTGTTTTGTGCTGACAGGCTGGTCGGTCGACCGTGACGGTCGACCGCACCAAGGGCCGGTCGACCGTTGCGGTCGACCGACGTGCACAGACGTGCACGTCTGTTAGGCACAGACACGGTCGACGGGACGGTTGACGGATTTGAGAGCTCTGCTCTCGGGTTTTATCGGTCAACCGGGCCGGTCGACCGCAGTTGCCCAACGGTCATAATTCTGACCATTGGCGGTCGACCGGACCGGTCGACCGGCAGTCTGTCAGACTGCCAACTCAGCCTAACGGCTAGTTTTGTATAGGGGCTATATAAACCCCATCTCTTTGGGGATTTTAGCCAAGTTTTTCAAGAGAAAAATTTTCAGTTTTCTGAAGTGTTTAAAAGAGTTTTCAAAGGAGTTTTTGTGCTTTTAACTTCTCATCTTTATTTGTTTTGGGTTTTTGGAAAATCAAAGAAAACTAGGTTTTGGGATTTTGATTTGGTATTTCATTTTCTATCATATACAAGAGATTTCCCAAGTAGTTTTTCTTTGTTGCTTGTTTCCAAAAATACTTTGAATCCACACTTGAGCTATATCTTCTATCCTAAACTATTTAGGATCTTGTTTTTGTGGAGAAAGAAAAAGGAAGAGGTTTGTGGTTGAAATATACCACTTGTTGTAAACCCTTGATTTCTTGAGTTGCTCCCTCTTTGGTAGAGGTGGAGATTGTTGTATTTGGTTGTTGGTTTGGATCTCTCTTAGGTAGAGGTGATTGTGTTTGGTTGTGAGCCTCTTCGGTAGAGGTGTGTGGATTGGTTGTTGTATTGGCTACGGGCCTAACCCCTCGGTTGTGAGGAGGTTGTTGTTGAGAGAGGAGTTTGGTACTCCTAGTGTTGTAAGAAATCCTCTTCGGTAGAGGTTCCCTCGGTGGGAGTTGAGATAGTGGAAATCCTACACGGTGGTGTAGGCAGGGATGTAGAGCAAGGTGCTCGAACCTCGAAACAAATCTCGGTGTTTGCGATTGCTCCCATTGTCTCTCTAACTCTCTCTCATTTACTTTGTGCAAAGCATCATACTTCATATCATCATATCATATTTGCTCGTGTTGAGCATAATTCATATTGCCATATCTTATTGCTTGTGTTGCCTTGCATTATTTCATATTGCTATATCCTTGATTGCTTGGCTTGATTGTGTGTGCACATTGCTTGGATTGCTTGTGTGTGTGCCTTACTTATACTCATCCAACAAGAGCTTCACATAGCACCTCAACCCATTTCAAGGGAAATCAAGGGGAGTTAGTCCAGAGCCTCGCAAGGGGAATTCGGCTACACTTGTTGTATTGTATTAGTTTGTGCATAATTTGCATTAGCTTCCGCATTTAGCGCACTTAGTTTTGCAATTAGTTTTCTAGATTAGCATTACACCTATTCACCCCCCTCTAGGTGTTTTTCAATTGGTATCAGAGCTAGTGCTCCTGATACTTAGGCTTAACATCCTAGGAGTGATCCATTTGCTTGCTAATCTCATTTGCATTTGTTTGTTTGCACATTCATATATAGTTTACCATGGACTTCATGACCCCTCCTAGCTTTGACCCTTCCAACATTGATGTTTGGAAGTATAGGATGTCCATGTACCTAAAGACCCTAGGTTTGCATGTTTTCCTTGCGGCCACCAAGAGATGTTATCTTGGTGATTGCAATCATATAGGGGCCAATGCACAAGCCCTAGAGGCTATTAGAAGCACTTTATCAAAAGAATATCTTTTACGTGTTTCTAATCTTGAATCCGCTTTTGCAGTGTGGAACAAGTTGACAACAACCACCAACACCTCCAAGCTTCAATTGCAAATCCAAGAAGAGGAATCTAGTGGAGAATCCAACTCTCAATGCTTCATGGTCCAAGGGAATGACTCCCTTGAGGTACACTCGGAAACTCCATTAGATAGTGATGATGATGCTAGTTCTTCTAGTAATGATATTGTTGATCCCCATGCTCTAAATGAAGAACTTTCAATAGTATGTGAAAAATTAATTGAAAAATATAAGATTTTGAAAAAGAAAAGTCTAGATATTGAAAAAGAAAATAAAGTTTGCATGCTAGACTTGATTGTGTTTTGCAAGAGAAGGTTGAGGTCTATAATGAAAAGGATTCATTGAGATCTCAATTAGAACTTGCACTTAAAGAAAATGAATTTTTAAAATCTAAAAATGATTGCCATGCTATTTTGAAGAAAAATGAAAATTTGACTTCAAAAGTTGATTTTGTTTTTAAAAGAGAATGTTGATTTGAAAAACAAAATCATTTCTATTTCAAATGATTTAGATGTTTGTTTAAAGAAAAATATTGTTTTGCAAAATAAAATGGATGCACATGTTTGCCATGCTAGTGTAGCCTCTTCATCTAGACTACCTAATGCATGTACCTCTTCTTCTAAGATTAATGATGATATTTGTATGCTAAAGAAGAGAGTAGATTGTTTGGGCTCCACTATGAGCCAATGTGCTAAACCATACACGCTTGGAATCCTTGGTTCGAAAGAAACAAGTTCCATCCTTTATGCATGCACACCCTTCACGGCATACACATGCTCCTCATGGACACACCCATTACCATATGTATGCTTATGTGTACACATGTACACATTGTGGCCGAAAAGGCCATCTTGCTAAATTTTGCTATGATCGCTTACATGTTGAAAATTTAGCCAAGAAGTTTGTTTGGGTTAGAGAAGGTACTAACCCCCATGGACCCAAAAGAGTATGGGTACCAAAGACCACCCCTTCAATTTTTGATGTAGGTGTGGGCTCTCACATGACGTGAGAGTGTTAGCACCTTGGAGAGGATGCGTTCCGGACTTAAAGGAAATCTATTGGATGCATCACTTTCAAGGAAGAGATGGTGGAGAGGACCACCATGTTTTGGAGACAAGGAGAGTTGCTTTTTCGGTTTTGGTAACAATCCTTTACTCCCATTTATTGTTTACATGCTTTTCATGTTCATAATTTATAGCATGTTTTAATGCTTTATGACATGTTTTTGATGTCTATGGATTAGTATGTTCATTCCATGTTTATTAGATCCTTGACATACATGTATAGTATTTGAGACACAATTGCTTATATGAACCCATAGTTAGTGTCCTCACCTTTTGTTTAGCTATAATGTACATCATGAATCTAATACATGTGAATTTACATAGTAATCATGTTTTAGTTTTCTCATGATGATTTTGTTGTTTTATGCTTTATGTGGTATAAACTAGTTTAGATGTAGAGTTTATCAAAACCTGCATGTATGCATGTACACATAGTGAGAACAAATGACTTTTATATGTTTGCACTTCATGCTCATTTGTACCCACTATATGCACATGTATAAGTTAGTTTTGATGATTCGTTCATTTATACATTTGTTGTGCCTATTTTCATGTATATGGAGTGTAAAATTCAAACAAAAGAATCTTGATGAAATTTTGTATGTGTTTTATTTAGAAATATTGTATTCGTGTTTGTTTTAATGATCAATGTTTTGAATATATGTTTAGATGTTAGTTTTCATTAAGACTAGTTATATACTTGTACATATGATGGGCTACAAATAAATCTATATATGTTTGGGATTGAATGCTTGTTTGTTCCCATTAGATGTGCTAGTATAGCCTAGTTTTGATGATTCGTACATTTTAAACTTGTATTCCCATTTTTGAATTTGTTTTGTGTTATGAGTTTGCATTTCATGTATATGTGCATTTTGCCAAAAACATTAAGATATACATGTATACCCTTTGAGTCATTTGCCTTTCATGCAAATATATATATATGGACTCATATGTGTTTAGGGATATGTATGTATAATTATTGTGTTGACAATTCATACATATACCTTGAAATGACATTTGTTTTAATGAAAGATTTAGTTTTCCATGTTTTCATGATTGTCATGTTTATTGTGTCAATATTTAACTTCATGTATATGTCCATCTTATCCAAACTATTGACTATACATGAGTATCCTTTTTGAGCCACGTGCCTTAATGCATATATTTTGTGGACTCGTTATGTTTTGGATATGTATGTATACTATAGTTTGTATTAGACATACATATGCCTTGAAGATTAGATAGTTTTGATGATTTTCGTGTTTTAAAGAATAATTGAGCTTATTGCCTAATTTTCATATTTATGATCTTCATTTTATTTTTACACTCACATTTATTGCTTGCTCATGTTTTGTTTTCATGAGTCCTATTTATGCCTAATTGAACTTGAGTGTTTGATATGATGTGGATTTCATGTTTATGAAAAATAATTTTGCTTTATTCCTTACTTGAAGGATATCGTACTAGTTAATAAGTTTTTTCATTTTTAACTAGTTCGTATTCTTCATTTGGTAGTGATTTTCAAACTAAACCTAATTTCAAATCTATTTTTGAAAACCCCTACCTTCAAAGGGCGGTTGGAAGGGAGATCATGGTCATGTGAACTTAATATGAAAATCATTTAAACTTGTACCTTGATTGGGTGGTAGTTATGAGATATACACATGCTTTTATTGATTCAATTGATATCATTGAACTCTTTCAATTGGTATCAATTTTTGATCCTTTTGTATACTCATGATTGTTTATAGTGTATGTATGTTTTTCAATTGGTATCATCTATTGTGATTGGTACATATTCTATTTCATACACATATACTTGTTTTATTTGTGCTTAAGATATAAGTTTTAGCACAAATCTTGTTTATGCTAGTGCTTGAGTTTTAACTTTATTTCAATTGATTCATTTTTCAATTGATATTTTATTTCAAGCTTATGCACATGTTTAGCTTGGAAAAATAAAAATGTTCATTGTTTCTTTTGGTATTTCATAAAGGGGGAGAAAATGTGTATTTCATATTTTACTTCAATTGGTATTTGCTTTCCACTCCCTTGCTTTATGATAAAAATTATTAAATTTCAATTCGGTATCATATGTTCAAAATGAAAAATATTTTACAATTGGTATCAAGATTCATGTTTAGATATTCAAGATTATGTTTAATTTCAATTGGTATCGATTGTTTTCATGATGATGATTTTCAATTGATATCTCAAAATTTTGTTTAAAGAAAATACACAAAAGTTTTGATTTGAATTTCCTATATGCAAGGAGAGCTTAACATCTCTCTTACATATAGATTCATGTTGAGTATATTATAAATTGAGGAGCTTGACAACTCTTCTTTATATGATATACGTGTGTAGGGGGAGCTTCACATCTCCTCTTATGCATTACATAATATGTGTTATGTGAATTGGGGCTTGTCATCCTTTCTTCATGTAATGCATATGTGTAGGGAAGCTAACTTAGCGTCTTCCTCTTCATGAATGTATATAGCATATAACATATATTGATCCTTGTTTATTGGTATTAAGATGCTTCATTGACATATTTTTTAATTGATATCATGTTTGTAGTCACCCCTTATTGACTTTGTTTTTTTGTTTTAGACAAAAAGGGGGAGAACATTGTTTGCATTGTTTTGATTGACAAAAAGGGGAAGAAAGATTTTTACCCCTCATTTTATCTATGGTTTTGATTGTCTACCCCTTTGTTGATGATTGACAAAAAGGGGAGAAGTATTTGAGTTTTATATGAGTATTTGAGTTTTATATGCATGCTTATGTTTTATATGCAAATATTATGTTTCAATATCAAGAATATTAAGTTTAATTGTTTATTAAGTGTAATTGGTATCCAAAGCTTGCTTTGTAATTGTTGTAATTGGTATCTAGAGCTTGCTTTGTTTTGGATATTCCATGTGGTATCTAGAGTTTTTATTGTTTATGCATTATCATTCTTGCATATTTATGTTTATTTGTTTATGCATGAGTTAAGGGGGAGCTTCCTTGAAGCTTAACTTTAATCCATGCATATATAACTCCATGAGTTTTGTCATCATCAAAAAGGGGGAGATTGTTGGCCCAATGGCCTTCCACTCTAGTTTTGATGATGATCAACACTCATGTAGTTATGTTTACTAATATTCTTGTGTTTCTAAGTTTCAGATCATTAACAGGATATTAGTTGGTGATTAGCTTCAACAAGGAGTTTAGAAGCTATTCATGGTGATTCCAGGGCCAAAGCTTCAAGTTCACACTTTGCCTAGCCCATGGATGGAGTTTTGGAGCAAGTCTACTTGAAGATGAAGATGGTCAAGAAGACTTAGGTATCTAGTTTAGAGTTTGTGTTTAGATCCATATTTGTAAAGCTTAGTTTAGTTGATATGCTCAAGTGCACAAAACACACACGTTTTATGATTTGATATTTGGTTTTTATGAATAGTTGATCAAAACAAGTTTACATATGTTATATGTATAGTAGATATTTTCTATTTATACATACATGCTTTAACTTGGTAAACAAACTTATTTTGATATCCCTATTCATGTTCTTGAAAATCAAGTTTGACAAAATACAAGTTTTGTTTTTGATAAAATTTGCAAGACACAAAAATGAATTGATATGTTGTTATATTGTCTTGAAATTTTTATCACATGTTTATGTTTTAACATAAAATGATAAAACAAGTTTTATGGAATTTTTAGAAATGATAAAAGGTTTTATAAAATATTTTTCCCAAATTTTCTGACCTTGTTTTGTGCTGACAGGCTGGTCGGTCGACCGTGACGGTCGACCGCACCAGGGCCGGTCGACCGTTGCGGTCGACCGACATGCACAGACGTGCACGTCTGTTAGGCACAGACACGGTCGACCGGGACGGTTAACCGATTTGAGAGCTCTGCTATCGGGTTTTATCGGTCGACCGGGCCGGTCGACCGCAGTTGCCCAACGGTCATAATTCTGACCGTTGGCGGTCGACCGGACCGGTCGACCGGCAGTCTGTCAGACTGCCAACTCAGCCTAACGGCTAGTTTCTTATAGGGGCTATATAAACCCCATCTCTTTGGGGATTTTAGCCAAGTTTTCCAAGAGAAAAATTTTCAGTTTTCTGAAGTGTTTAAAAGAGTTTTCAAAGGAGTTTTTGTGCTTTTAACTTCTCATCTTTATTTGTTTTGAGTTTTTGGAAAATCAAAGAAAACTAGGTTTTGGGATTTTGATTTGGTATTTCATTTTCTATCATATACAAGAGATTTTCCAAGTAGTCTTTCTTTGTTGCTTGTTTCCAAAAACACTTTGAATCCACACTTGAGATATATCTTCTATCCTAAACTATTTAGGATCTTGTTTTTGTGGAGAAAGAAAAACGAAAGAGGTTTGTGGTTGAAATATACCACTTGTTGTAAACCCTTGATTTCTTGAGTTGCTCCCTCTTTGGTAGAGGTGGAGATTGTTGTATTTGGTTGTTGGTTGGATCCCTCTTAGGTAGAGGTGATTGTGTTTGGTTGTGAGCCTCTTCGGTAGAGGTGTGTGGATTGGTTGTTGTATTGGCTACGGGCCTAACCCCTCGGTTGTGAGGAGGTTGTTGTTGAGAGAGGAGTTTGGTACTCCTAGTGTTGTAAGAAATCCTCTTCGGTAGAGGTTCCCTCGGTGGGAGTTGAGATAGTGGAAATCCTACACGGTGGTGTAGGCGGGGATGTAGAGCAAGGTGCTCGAACCTCGAAACAAATCTCGGTGTTTGCGATTGCTCCCATTGTCTCTCTAACTCTCTCTCATTTACTTTGTGCAAAGCATCATACTTCATATCATCATATCATATTTGCTCGTGTTGAGCATAATTCATATTGCCATATCTTATTGCTTGTGTTGCCTTGCATTATTTCATATTGCTATATCCTTGATTGCTTGGCTTGATTGTGTGTGCACATTGCTTGGATTGCTTGTGTGTGTGCCTTACTTATACTCATCCAACAAGAGCTTCACATAGCACCTCAACCCATTTCAAGGGAATCAAGGGGAGTTAGTCCAGAGCCTCGCAAGGGGAATTCAGCTACACTTGTTGTATTGTATTAGTTTGTGCATAATTTGCATTAGCTTCTGCATTTAGCGCACTTAGTTTTGCAATTAGTTTTCTAGATTAGCATTTACACCTATTCACCCCCCTCTAGGTGTTTTTCAATTGGTATCAGAGCTAGTGCTCCTGATACTTAGGCTTAACATCCTAGGAGTGATCCATTTGCTTGCTAATCTCATTTGCATTTGTTTGTTTGCACATTCATATATAGTTTACCATGGACTTCATGACCCCTCCTAGCTTTGACCCTTCCAACATTGATGTTTGGAAGTATAGGATGTCCATGTACCTAAAGACCCTAGGTTTGCATGTTTTCCTTGCGGCCACAAGAGATGTTATCTTGGTGATTGCAATCATATAGGGGCCAATGCACAAGCCCTAGAGGCTATTAGAAGCACTTTATCAAAAGAATATCTTTTACGTGTTTCTAATCTTGATTCCGCTTTTGCAGTGTGGAACAAGTTGACAACAACCACCAACACCTCCAAGCTTCAATTGCAAATCCAAGAAGAGGAATCTAGTGGAGAATCCAACTCTCAATGCTTCATGGTCCAAGGGAATGACTCCCTTGAGGTACACTCGGAAACTCCATTAGATAGTGATGATGATGCTAGTTCTTCTAGTAATGATATTGTTGATCCCCATGCTCTAAATGAAGAACTTTCAATAGTATGTGAAAAGTTAAATGAAAAATATAAGATTTTGAAAAAGAAAAGTCTAGATATTGAAAAAGAAAATAAAAGTTTGCATGCTAGACTTGATTGTGTTTTGCAAGAGAAGGTTGAGGTCTATAATGAAAAGGATTCATTGAGATCTCAATTAGAACTTGCACTTAAAGAAAATGAATTTTTAAAATCTAAAAATGATTGCCATGCTATATTTGAAGAAAAATGAAAATTTGTCTTCAAAAGTTGATTTTGTTTTAAAAGAGAATGTTGATTTGAAAAACAAAATCATTTCTATTTCAAATGATTTAGATGTTTGTTTAAAGAAAAATATTGTTTTGCAAAATAAAATGGATGCACATGTTTGCCATGCTAGTGTAGCCTCTTCATCTAGACTACCTAATGCATGTACCTCTTCTTCTAGGATTAATGATGATATTTGTATGCTAAAGAAGAGAGTAGATTGTTTGGGCTCCACTATGAGCCAATGTGCTAAGAACCATACACGCTTGGAATCCTTGGTTCGAAAGAAACAAGTTCCATCCTTTATGCATGCACACCCTTCACGGCATACACATGCTCCTCACGGACACACCCATTACCATATGTATGCTTATGTGTACACATGTACACATTGTGGCCGAAAAGGCCATCTTGCTAAATTTTGCTATGATCGCTTACATGTTGAAAATTTAGCCAAGAAGTTTGTTTGGGTTAGAGAAGGTACTAACCCCCATGGACCCAAAGAGTATGGGTACCAAAGACCACCCCTCCAATTTTTGATGTAGGTGTGGGCTCTCACATGACGTGAGAGTGTTAGCACCTTGGAGAGGATGCGTTCCGGACTTAAAGGAAATCTATTGGATGCATCACTTTCAAGGGAAGAGATGGTGGAGAGGACCACCATGTTTTGGAGACAAGGAGAGTTGCTTTTTCGGTTTTGGTAACAATCCTTTACTCCCATAAATTTTTTACATGCTTTTCATGTTCATAGTTTATAGCATGTTTTAATGCTTTATGACATGTTTTTGATGTCTATGGATTAGTATGTTCATTCCATGTTTATTAGATCCTTGACATACATGTATAGTATTTGAGACACAATTGCTTATATGAACCCATAGTTAGTGTCCTCACCTTTTGTTTAGCTATAATGTACATCATGAATCTAATACATGTGAATTTACATAGTAATCATGTTTTAGTTTTCTCATGATGATTTTGTTGTTTTATGCTTTATGTGGTATAAACTAGTTTAGATGTAGAGTTTATCAAAACCTGCATGTATGCATGTACACATAGTGAGAACAAATTGACTTTTATATGTTTGCACTTCATGCTCATTTGTACCCACTATATGCACATGTATAAGTTAGTTTTGATGATTCGTTCATTTATACATTTGTTGTGCCTATTTTCATGTATATGGAGTGTAAAATTCAAACAAAAGAATCTTGATGAAATTTTGTATGTGTTTTATTTAGAAATATTGTATTCGTGTTTGTTTTAATGATCAATGTTTTGAATATATGTTTAGATGTTAGTTTTCATTAAGACTAGTTATATACTTGTACATATGATGGGCTACAAATAAATCTATATATGTTGGGATTGAATGCTTGTTTGTTCCCATTAGATGTGCTAGTATAGCCTAGTTTTGATGATTCGTACATTTTAAACTTGTATTCCCATTTTTGAATTTGTTTTGTGTTATGAGTTTGCATTTCATGTATATGTGCATTTTGCCAAAAACATTAAGATATACATGTATACCCTTTGAGTCATTTGCCTTTCATGCAAATATATATATATGGACTCATATGTGTTTAGGGATATGTATGTATAATTATTGTGTTGACAATTCATACATATACCTTGAAATGACATTTGTTTTAATGAAAGATTTAGTTTTTCATGTTTTCATGATTGTCATGTTTATTGTGTCAATATTTAACTTCATGTATATGTCCATCTTATCCAAACTATTGACTATACATGAGTATCCTTTTTGAGCCACGTGCCTTAATGCATATATTTTGTGGACTCGTTATGTTTTGGATATGTATGTATACTATAGTTTGTATTAGACATACATATGCCTTGAAGATTAGATAGTTTTGATGATTTTCGTGTTTTAAAGAATAATTGAGCTTATTGCCTAATTTTCATATTTATGATCTTCATATTTTATTTTTACACTCACATTTATTGCTTGCTCATGTTTTGTTTTCATGAGTCCTATTTATGCCTAATTGAACTTGAGTGTTTGATATGATGTGGATTTCATGTTTATAAAAAATAATTTTGCTTTATTCCTTGCTTGAAGGATTTCGTACTAGTTAATAAGTTTTCCATTTTAACTAGTTCGTATTCTTCATTTGGTAGTGATTTTCAAACTAAACCTAATTTTCAAATCTATTTTTGAAAACCCCTACCTTCAAAGGGCGGTTGGAAGGGAGATCATGGTCATGTGAACTTAATATGAAAATCATTTAAACTTGTACCTTGATTGGGTGGTAGTTATGAGATATACACATGCTTTTATTGATTCAATTGATATCATTGAACTCTTTCAATTGGTATCAATTTTTGATCCTTTTGTATACTCATGATTGTTTATAGTGTATGTATGTTTTTCAATTGGTATCATCTATTGTGATTGGTACATATTCTATTTCATACACATATACTTGTTTTATTTGTGCTTAAGATATAAGTTTAGCACAAATCTTGTTTATGCTAGTGCTTGAGTTTTAACTTTATTTCAATTGATTCATTTTTCAATTGATATTTTATTCAAGCTTATGCACATGTTTAGCTTGGAAAAATAAAAATGTTCATTGTTTCTTTTGGTATTTCATAAAGGGGGAGAAAATGTGTATTTCATATTTTACTTCAATTGGTATTTGCTTTCCACTCCCTTGCTTTATGATAAAAATTATTAAATTTCAATTCGGTATCATATGTTCAAAATGAAAAATATTTTACAATTGGTATCAAGATTCATGTTTAGATATTCAAGATTTATGTTTAATTTCAATTGGTATCGATTGTTTTCATGATGATGATTTTCAATTGATATCTCAAAATTTTGTTTAAAGAAAATACACAAAAGTTTGATTTGAATTTCCTATATGCAAGGAGAGCTTAACATCTCTCTTACATATAGATTCATGTTGAGTATATTATAAATTGAGGAGCTTGACAACTCTTCTTTATATGATATACGTGTGTAGGGGGAGCTTCACATCTCCTCTTATGCATTACATAATATGTGTTATGTGAATTGGGCTTGTCATCCTTTCTTCATGTAATGCATATGTGTAGGGAAGCTAACTTAGCGTCTTCCTCTTCATGAATGTATATAGCATATAACATATATTGATCCTTGTTTATTGGTATTAAGATGCTTCATTGACATATTTTTTAATTGATATCATGTTTGTAGTCACCCTTATTGACTTTGTTTTTTTGTTTTAGACAAAAGGGGGAGAACATTGTTTGCATTATTTTGATTGACAAAAAGGGGAAGAAAGATTTTTACTCCTCATTTTAACTATGGTTTTGATTGTCTACCCCTTTGTTGATGATTGACAAAAAGGGGGAGAAGTATTTGAGTTTTATATGAGTATTTGAGTTTTATATGCATGCTTATGTTTTATATGCAAATATTATGTTTCAATATCAAGAATATTAAGTTTAATTGTTTATTAAGTGTAATTGGTATCCAAAGCTTGCTTTGTAATTGTTGTAATTGGTATCTAGAGCTTGCTTTATTTTGGATATTCCATGTGGTATCTAGAGTTTTTATTGTTTATGCATTATCATTCTTGCATATTTATGTTTATTTGTTTATGCATGAGTTAAGGGGGAGCTTCCTTGAAGCTTAACTTTAATCCATGCATATATAACTCCATGAGTTTTGTCATCATCAAAAAGGGGGAGATTGTTGGCCCAATGGCCTTCCACTCTAGTTTTGATGATGATCAACACTCATGTAGTTATGTTTACTAATATTCTTGTGTTTCTAAGTTTCAGATCATTAACAGGATATTAGTTGGTGATTAGCTTCAACAAGGAGTTTAGAAGCTATTCATGGTGATTCCAGGGCCAAAGCTTCAAGTTCACACTTTGCCTAGCCCATGGATGGAGTTTTGGAGCAAGTCTACTTGAAGATGAAGATGGTCAAGAAGACTTAGGTATCTAGTTTAGAGTTTGTGTTTTAGATCCATATTTGTAAAGCTTAGTTTAGTTGATATGCTCAAGTGCACAAAAACACAACGTTTTATGATTTGATATTTGGTTTTTATGAATAGTTGATCAAAACAAGTTTACATATGTTATATGTATAGTAGATATTTTCTATTTATACATACATGCTTTAACTTGGTAAACAAACTTATTTTGATATCCCTATTCATGTTCTTAAAAAATCAAGTTTGACAAAATACAAGTTTTGTTTTTGATAAAATTTGCAAGACACAAAAATGAATTGATATGTTGTTATATTGTCTTGAAATTTTTATCACATGTTTATGTTTTAACATAAAATGATAAAACAAGTTTTATGGAATTTTCAGAAATGATAAAAGGTTTTTATAAAATATTTTTCCCAAATTTTCTGACCTTGTTTTGTGCTGACAGGCTGGTCGGTCGACCGCACCAAGGGCCGGTCGACCGTTGCGGTCGATTGACATGCACAGACGTGCACGTCTGTTAGGCACAGACACGGTCGACCGGGACGGTTGACCGATTTGAGAGCTCTGCTCTCGGGTTTTATCGGTCGACCGGGCCGGTCGACCGCAGTTGCCCAACGGTCATAATTCTGACCGTTGGCGGTCGACCGGACCGGTCGACCGGCAGTCTGTCAGACTGCCAACTCAGCCTAACGGCTAGTTTTGTATAGGGGCTATATAAACCCCATCTCTTTGGGGATTTTAGCCAAGTTTTCCAAGAGAAAAATTTTCAGTTTTCTGAAGTGTTTAAAAGAGTTTTCAAAGGAGTTTTTGTGCTTTTAACTTCTCATCTTATTTGTTTTGGGTTTTTGGAAAATCAAAGAAAACTAGGTTTTGGGATTTTGATTTGGTATTTCATTTTCTATCATATACAAGAGATTTCCCAAGTAGTCTTTCTTTGTTGCTTGTTTCCAAAAACACTTTGAATCCACACTTGAGATATATCTTCTATCCTAAACTATTTAGGATCTTGTTTTGTGGAGAAAGAAAAACGAAAGAGGTTTGTGGTTGAAATATACACTTGTTGTAAACCCTTGATTTCTTGAGTTGCTCCCTCTTTGGTAGAGGTGGAGATTGTTGTATTTGGTTGTTGGTTTGGATCCCTCTTAGGTAGAGGTGATTGTGTTTGGTTGTGAGCCTCTTCGGTAGAGGTGTGTGGATTGGTTGTTGTATTAGCTACGGGCCTAACCCCTCGGTTGTGAGGAGGTTGTTGTTGAGAGAGGAGTTTGGTACTCCTAGTGTTGTAAGAAATCCTCTTCGGTAGAGGTTCCCTCGGTGGGAGTTGAGATAGTGGAAATCCTACACGGTGGTGTAGGCGGGGATGTAGAGCAAGGTGCTCGAACCTCGAAACAAATCTCGGTGTTTGCGATTGCTCCCATTGTCTCTCTAACTCTCTCTCAATTACTTTGTGCAAAGCATCATACTTCATATCATCATATCATATTTGCTCGTGTTGAGCATAATTCATATTGCCATATCTTATTGCTTGTGTTGCCTTGCATTATTTCATATTGCTATATCCTTGATTGCTTGGCTTGATTGTGTGTGCACATTGCTTGGATTGCTTGTGTGTGTGCCTTACTTATACTCATCCAACAAGAGCTTCACATAGCACCTCAACCCATTTCAAGGGGAATCAAGGGGAGTTAGTCCAGAGCCTCGCAAGGGGAATTCGGCTACACTTGTTGTATTGTATTAGTTTGTGCATAATTTGCATTAGCTTCCGCATTTAGCGCACTTAGTTTTGCAATTAGTTTTCTAGATTAGCATTTACACCTATTCACCCCCCCTCTAGGTGTTTTTCACACTGGTGTTGGACACGGAAAAGGAGGAGGTGTAAAATTTCCTTGAATCAGATGAAAAATTACAACAGACTAATCTTCCGGTTACAAGGGAGGGAGGATGTTGAAGCTTGAATCCCCCCTTTGTTTAGTGCTGGGTTCTTCGTGTGGCGGTGGAGAGTGAATCTTGTTCTCCGTTGACCAGATGACCGTCTGGACCGTCAAGGGATCTTCTCCTTGGCAGGTAGAAGGAGTAACTCAGCCCCGTCTACCAAAACTCTAAAAGAGAAGGTAGGCGAAGAGCAACTTGTACGCAGCAAGTTAGCTTGAAGAGTCGAGCTCTCTCTCTCTCTCTCTCTGTATGTGTCGCGCCTGTTGATATCTCTCTGTTGTCCTCTTCTCCTTGATCCCGATCGCCAAAAATTCCGACCCCTTCTTCATAGCGACGGGGCTATTTATAGAGGTTCCAGGGGTGAACGTGCCCCCTGAAAATGCTCCACAATGAGGGCCAACTTCCCCGCTACATGGGCGGTAACTAACCCACGTGCCTGCTAAAGACACGCCACGATGGGAGCTGGTCTCCCTTACGTGTGGGCAGTGATTGGTCCCTTAACCAAGGCGGTTATAACTGAGACGCGGGTTTCAGGTCGACGCGCCTTGATGCTGAGACGCGGGTGTCAGACCGACGCGCCTTGATGCTGAGGCGCGGGTGTCAGGCCGACGCACCTTGATGCTGAGACGCGGGTGTCGAGCCAAAGCGCCTTGATGCTGAGACGCGGGTGTCGAGCCAACGCGCCTTGATGCTGAGACGCGGGTGATAGTCCCTCGCGTCTAGAGCTTGAAACTTTGCTTTTCAATGGCTTGTCCTCCAGTAACTTTTGGACAGCCTACAGAACCCCCTCCAAAGTTTTCGATATTCCGCAGTTAACTGGGACGGATTTCGAAATACTTTGGACTCTAGCTGAATTCACCTTCATGGCTGGACTGTTGATGCTCCGGGTTTGATCTTATCTGGAGTTGGTCTTCGTGAGTGTACTGTTTGAACTCTTTGAAGCCACCAGAGTTGATCGTGTTGAGTGTCTAGATGCACAGTCTAAACCTCCCCGATTGCTTTTAGTCTGTCACGGGTGTGCTTTAAACCAGGAGTGGTTAGTCATCTGCTTGCGTCAGTGTACTGTTGAACTGATTCGCAGAAGCAGGGACTGAACGCGGGTTCCTTTTTGAAAAGCAGAGATGAGACTGCTTTAAAGACGCGATTTCTGTAGGGTTCATCCTTTGGCAACGAAAACGCGACTGATCTTCTATGAGGCAGACGCGATGTTGGGCCCGCTGGGTCGGACGCGGACTTTGTAGAGAGACGCATCTTTTGAATATAGACGCGATTGTCTGGGCGCATTTATGGCGATGCTGACGGGGCATATCCATCGAAGAGACATGGCCGTCGGGTGCGAGTCCGTGCCACGTCATGATTGCTCTGCCAGTTGGCCTGGGGAACCGGCGGGATTTCACCTTTTGGCGCGCGGATTTCCTGGCTCATTAAATGATCCGTGCCACGTGTCGAGCGACGATTCGCTGCAGAGTCGTGGCGCATGATCTTCTCTGTGCGTTAAAGTGATTTTGTTCCACGCGTCGAACAGAGATTCACCGCAGAATTCATCGGGCCATACGCTGCGTATCTTCGCGAATCCTTGTGCCTATAAAAGGCCACAGTTGGGAAGATTCCTCTTCTTCTCCGAACGCACTCGCTGATAAAATTAAGAAAGAGAATTTCCCCCTCTGTTCATCTGTTTAGCAATGGCACCCAAGACCAAGCCGACTGCTTCTTCTTCAAAGGCGACCGTCGCCGAGGCCCGGAGGGGCAGCTCCTCCTCTGCGCGGGATGTTGTTCTCCAAGGTCTCCAAGGTAACTGCCTTTTAGGCGTGAATTTCACCATTAAAGGAAGTTGAAAGAACCCTTAAGAACCCTTAACACACAAATTTAAATCGTGTTTGATTCCCAGACGCAGTCTTTGGGTTGATAACCGAGGCGCGGGTTTGATGACCCGGTGCCATTAGGTCCTGCCTTTTGGACCCTTCACTTAGAATATTTCTAATTGTGAAGGGTTTAAACGCGGACTGCAACATCAGGCGCTGGTTCTTACGATCTGGCGCCTAAGTCCAAGTACTTGAATCTCGCAAGTCTTGGTTTGCAAAACGCGGATCTTGCAGGTCTGGACGCGGATTTGATAATTCCTGCGTCCAGTATCTCCTCTGCGTTTGGACGTGGATGCGCAGGTCTGGACGCGGATTTGATAATTCCTGCGTCCAGTGTCTCTTCTGCGTTTGGACGTGGGTTCGCAGGTCTGGACGCGGATTTGATAATTCCTGCGTCCAGTGTCTCTTCTGCGTCTGGGTTATGAACACTTAGCATTTTTTCCTTGCTTTTGATAAAGTATCTAACTAAGTGTCCTTTTCTTTTTGCAGCGCCAGACCTTACTACTTCACTCGCCAAGACGCGCCACTTTGGACATGTAGGTGGGGCTGACCGGGACTTGACCTTTGTGCTACAAAGGACTGTCCCTGTGACTGCTGACAAGTCGCAGGCTCGTGAGGAGAGGCTCTCGAATGTTGACATGAGGACTCTTCGGGTGCTTATGACCGATGCAGCATTCACAACGGAGGCTGGCATCAAGCTGGAGAAGCCTGCCTTCTTCTTCGGAGATCGCATCCACGATGGCGGCTATCGCGTGTATGACGGAACTTACAAATGGCTCCGTCAAATAAGGGGTGGAAGATTCTTTCTTCCAAACATGGAGAGGATGTTCCCGCTGTCCTATTTCCAGCACATGTCCGTCCCTCGGAAGATGGAATGGGACCTCTCTCGATATGTCCCTGAGATTACTCTCGGTGATTTGGGCTCCCATAAAGTACACCGTCATGATAGCCATGACAGGTCGGTTATCGGCCTTTTCCCTGGGTCGCGCAAGTCTGAGGTTCCGGCTGGGGAGATATCACAACTTGGCACTACCTTCCTCAACGCATTCATGGAAGCGGAGGGTGATTATCCGGTTGGGTTCCGTGCGCCCGGTGGGTCCATTCCACGGAGAACTATTGGTGGGGCAGGATGGTCGGCTTTGTCCTTACCGAGCTCGAGGATCTGCTAAAGCGTGTGGGACTGTACTCGGCAGTCAGAGCCGTGCAGTGGGGGATCCCTCAAAGCTCTCAGAACTTCTTCGGGGTTCTAGAGCGTTATAATTCTTTGACGGGGACGTTCTTCACTCCGGTCGGGGAGATGGGCCTCGCTCTGCACGAGCTGCATGAAGTCTCAGGATTGGCAACAGGGGACATTCCCTATGAGGAATATGTCCCGACCACTGTGGAGCTTCACCTTTTGAAGGAGGAGTATCCCCTAATATATGAGACCTACTGGGAAGTGCTATGTCACTTCCACATTTGCGGCCAGATAACCAAATGGCGGTCGCAGGGAGTCAAGCAACTGTCTTGGGCCAGTTACTTGTTCAACAACGTCAACACCAAAGACCATCTGATAACCCGATTGGCTCCCAGCTCCGATAGGGAGATTGAAGACAGGATCGACCAGGCTTCTGACAGCTTCTACACCACGGAGTCGAACGAGGACGGTTTCGACCCTGACTTGGTTTTTGAAAGCTTTCACCATCAAGCCCGGACCCCTATCTCCGATCGGGCGCTGTTGGCGGGCTTTCTGATGCTGTGGCTGAAGCGTTGTGTGGTGCCCACGCTGCCACATGAAGTTATTGTTGCTGACGTGGTGTACCCGGCAGTGCTCCTGGCTCATGGCAACCCCATAGCCCTTCTCCCGGCCGTGGCGGCTGGTATTCAGAGCGGGCTGCGGGCGCTAGCTAAGAATTTCTGCGAGCCACCGAAAACTGCAGACTCCGAGGGAAAGCTGTATGTTGACTCAGAGGGGAATCCGACGGTGAAGCGTCCCAACCCTCGGGTCGAGCTGCCTTACACGTACCTCATGGCTTGGTACGTGATGCATTGCCCTTCCTTGATGACGGCGGTGCGTTGGAGGGAGAGTTCTGTCCCTTTTGTACAACGGTTGGAGAGTTCGAACTGGCGTGATCCTTATATATATTACGTTCGGAAGTGCCTTTCAGACCCTACGAACTACCAGCTCAATCGTTGCCTCCCCCAGATCCCTGGTGCATCTTTCGGGGATCTACTTATTGATTCCGCAGGCCCAGATGATTTCACGAGGTTATCCACGGGAGCCTTCTGGTGGTTGCTCAATATTCGGCCGGATATGTGCTTTTCCGGCAAGGGACGTCATGCACCATTGAGCCGTACATGCCGAATCGCTTCGCTCGACAGTTCGGCTATGATCAGCTCTATGTCGGGAACCCCAATGCTCGACTCGCCTTCGAAGGGAACCTGTTCGAGGGTGCTCGGGCCTGGTACTACAGTGTGGCTGGAGGGACGGGAGCAACTTTCCGTCTACCTCTCGAGGGGCCCAAGTGCCATATGAGCCTCAGCTTCTGCACTTGGTACTCTCAAGCCATCCAGACACCAGACTTTTTTCCGGCGTCTTCATGCATCGAGAGTATCAATGCAAGTCTCGAGGCAAGGACAGAGTCCGGTAAACCGTCGAAACTCGTAGAACAGTACCTGAAGGCCCAGAAGGAGGTCGGTAGAAGAACGAGAAGGGAGCCACGAGCCACGGAGCCACCAAGGGCGGAGCCGCAAGCGACTAAGGCGGAGCCGCGAGCAACAAGGGCAGAGCCGCAAGCAACTAGGCCTCGACAGGCGGTGAGCAAGCGTCGTCAGGGCTCTACTTCTACTGCTGGGCCTGCCCGTAAGAAGGTGCGGAGAGACTTGGCGCCAGCAGTTTCTCTACCAGCGGCCATCCCTTCTGGTGTCAGGGAACTGAGGGAGGAGGATATAGCTGAAGAAGAAACTCCTCTAGTCCGTGTTCCCAGGTCGCGTAGCAGAAGCCACGGGTCTGCGGAGGAAGGGGAGCTTGTTGATCGATCCACCGCCACAGACGAGGATGAGCAGCTAGAGGTCGACATCATGAGCGGAGGAGATGTCGATATTCTGGGGATTTTAGCTCATCCCGAGCCTTCTTCTACTCATGAAAGAAGAGATGAGGCACAGCAGTCGGGGTCTCCTTGTGTCTTCATCTCCAGTCCTCGGGCAATTGATCCCAGTCCTACCACTGGGGTAATTGGAGGCAAGGCTCCGGTTGCAGAGCTTCCTCGCGTTGAGCTGTCTTCTTCCTCGTACTCAGGGGAAAGCGAGTTTGAAGACAAGGTCGACTACGGTGATGAACCCACCCTTCCTGATCCGAGCAAGTTCTCCCATATCTCGGAGGAAGAAATGTACGGGGGGGAACCGTTGACGGCGCCATCACCGTTGGCGACAGTTGTTCCCATTGCAGGTATTTTCACTCGATTTCCTCTTTGGTTTTGAAGAAGGTGTCTTAACATTCTTCTTTTACGCTGCAGGGTTGGCTGAGGATGCCGAGACTACAACCTCCTTGCATATCGAGGAGATGGTAAAAGAGGTGACCCAGCTCGAAGGAGTTGAGGCTTCGGTTGGCGAGACAACTTCGGAAGGGGCGACTGCGGAAACTAGGGAGCCCTCCGCTTTGCCGGAAAAGGAGGTACCCACTGAGGCTGGGGAAGCTCTCATTCTGCAGGATTCACCCAAGGGTTCGCTATCTCTGGACCTCCCAGGTGGTAAGAAAGTTCTGATATTTTGAATGTTTCGCTTTTCACCTTTGTGGCTAATGTTGCGGTCATTTGCAGAGAGAACTAAGGGGGCTCAGGTGGAGGGTCCAATGATTGATATCCCTCCAGAAGGCCACACGGCTCAGGTCTCGGCTGAAGTTTCTGAGGAGGAAGTTCCTGCAAAGATAGCACCTCTGGAAACGCCCGAGGCTACTTCTGCTCTAGCCGTATCGGTGGTCAGCACAACTCTTGTGCGAGAAGATCCGCCTTATCCCGTGAAAGAAAAGGGGGCGGGAAGCTTCTCAGGTGGTGACGATATGGGGGAACTGGCACGCCAGATGGTGCAACAATTCTTTGCTTCGATGGGATCATGTATTGATCTCATCTTACGTGGAAGCAGCTCCTTCAATTTTGCCCGGACGCTTCTCAGAAATCTGGCCGAGAACGTCGAATTAACCGGAGGCCCCTCACTTGCCCAGGCGTGTCTGCGGGTGGTGGAGCAACTGGGAGACGACCTGCACGAGCTGAAGTCTTTGGAGAATGCCAGCTCTTCTAGTGAGGCCCAGGCCACCCTAACCTGGCTCTTAGCTGTTCAAGAACAAGAGCGACAGGAGGCAGAGGCACAAATAGATGCAGAGATCCGCAGCCTCGAATATTCCCAGGCTGAATGCCAGAAACTAACTGACGATTCAAGGGAATCCGAGATTGTCATGCAGAGCACGGAACACGTCATCATCAGTGCTCGGGACACCATTGCCAAGGCTCGGGACACCATTGCCAAGGCAGAAGCTGTGCTTGCGATCAATGAGAAGAAGCTTGTTACCATCAAAGAGGAGCTTGCGGAGCAACAGGCGGCTAAGGCGCGAGCTGAAGAGAGCCTGTCTCTACATTCTTCCAGGGTGGAATCTCTGCGAGCGCAGCTGGCTGCAAAACCCTTCCTATCTGAAGAGGAGTTGCGGGTCCAAGCCCTGATGGAGGCTGAGAAGGCACGTCAGATCAAGATGCATCATCTCAGGGAGCAAATCCGTTCCTTGGCGAACCAGGACATTTAGCCTTCTTTCCTTTTTTTTTTTTTGTAAAGAAAAGAACACTCTATTTATCAGAGTGTTTGTATCCACTTTTGATATAACAAGGACATTTTTTTTTGTTCCATCTTCTTTGCTTAGCTGTGGATGAATCCAACTTCTTGATCACTGGCTGTGAATACTGAGCTTAGGTAAGACCAAGTTCTTTCAATGAAACGCAGCACCGACTCGCGGCCTCTGTTTACAGGGAGACGCGGGTATCAGTTCAGAAGAACTTGGGCAGAACCAAGTTCTTTTGATGAGACGCAGCGTCAATCCATAGGGAGACGCGGCCATGAGTTCAGAAGGACTTGGGCAGAACCAAGTTCTTTTGATGAGACGCAGCGTCAATCCATAAGGAGACGCAGCCATGAGTTCAGAAGAACTTGGGCAGAACCAAGTCAATCCATAGGGAGACGCGGCCATGAGTTCAGAAGACGCGGCATCCGTCTGTAGGGAGAGACGCGAATCTGCTTTGCTAGGAAAGACGCGGATCAAGCAGACGCGAGGGACGCAGCCTTGTGCATTTTCATTAATCCTAAAATGGATTAAGTGTTCTCCTTTAAAAAGGACCCCGTTTGCTGAGGGGACGCGACTTTGTATCACGCGGACATTCCTCTAGGACGCGGGTGATCGTCATCCAATCTGGGGAGGGGACGCGAATTTTGGATACGGTTCTTCAGTCTGCGTCTTGGTGTAACCTCCCAGGCGTTACATACAGCCTGTCATAAAGATTTGATGTGATCTTCAAATCTCTATTGATGATCGGGAATGCAGATTTTCCGCTGTTTCCCGAAGCGGTTATCCACGCGTCGGCTTCTTATTGGTCTTGAGCGTTAATTCCCTTTAATGAGAAACCGATGCGGGTGGTTGGAGATTGGCGCCTGCGACGGTTTTCGAAGCGGCGTTACACGCGTCAGTCCCTTATTGGACCTTGACAATCGTGCGGTCATTAAGGCCGGCGATTCAGATTAAGAGATCATTAATTGCAGTTATCGGGGGCTGCCTATAAATAGGGCGCACCCTCTCCCTTCAATCCAATCTTTGGACTGTTTTCTTTTTGAGAGCGAGCGCTCTGAGAACCTTCATCCTCTTCAGAGTATTGTCTCCATGGATGAGGATGGCTCTGTGGATGAAGATGACCCAGGGCTTGTATGCTCCTGTTTGGTCTCTTCGGGGCAGAGTGTCTCTCTGATCATCTTGCACGTCCGCGTCTGGACGCAGAGAGGCCGACTCTTGGTAGAAGCCTCTGTTGGTACGCCGTCCCGATTAGCCATGATATTTTAATCTACCACGGCCTGTACCTTGGCATCATCATTATCTGGACCCCCTCACGAAGTCTGTGTTGGTGCCTTCCTTCTGGAATTTGCGCCACAGACTTGAACTTCTCTGGACGCGAGTGCAGGGGTCTTTGGCACTTTGGCGCTGGCTTTGTTCACAAAGCTTGCGTTTCAAAGCCACTGTCTTGGCGCGTTTTATAGCCACTGCTTTGGACGAATTCCAAAAAGGTTTCAGACCCAAGCCTTGCAACTCTTGTTCACTCAACAAGGAGATGGCAGCTTTCGGCGTCTGTGCCTTTTCGGCGTCTGTGCTTTCGACTTGGGCGCAGAATGAGACCGCGTTTTGATTCGCGTTTGTCTCTGCTGACGCAGCAGTTTGGCTCACTGCGTGGGTCATTCCCGCGTCTGCTTGGCTGACTGCGTGGATTATTCCCGCGTCTGCAGTCTGCATTTGTGACTTAGTTTTTTTTGTTCTCTGTTGAAACATACTAAGTTGCAGATTGTTCTGATTCCTTTGTTTCATTTCGTGCAGGTAGACTTGCTGGTTTGCTGGGCCCCTGGAAGGATGCTTTGGCCGGCGAACTTGTTCGATGTTCACCTATAAGAGAGTATATTATGGTCCTCGTCACCTATAAGAGAGTATATTACATCTCTGACGAGGACCCAACCCTCGCCAAGGTCTCTTCAGATCTGCTTCGCCATTCATGCCTGCTGGCTAGAGATGGTCAGGCTATGCATGACGGCGATGAGGGCTCCGGCGGTTGTGGTGGCGGACAAGATCCTCTTCCTCTCCCACCCCAGAAGTGACATCAAGGACAGTCTATGTCCGTTGGATGGCCTGCTAGGGAAAGAGACGCTCCTGAACGAAGGGTTGCAGGACTTTCTGTTGCCACCAGACCTCAAAAACACCATTGCTCTTAGCTTAGTCAGCTAGGGCGCTTTCGATGTTTACATCATGCATCGTGGTGTAACCAGCTTCTATTGTAGCCACAAAACATCGCGCACTTGGAATCAGACGCGGCTTATAAGGAGTGAGTGCAACCTCTAAGAGAGAGAGAGGGACTTCTTTGTACTCCTTAATTGTAACACTCGATCTTATTGTATAAGAGAGCGTTTTTACTGTAACACTCTATCTTATTGTATAAGAGAGCGTTTTGTATCACTTTCATATGTTTGGAAATAAATAAAAGTGACACTTTTCTTTTTGCCTCTTTCATTGTCTTGAATTTTTTTTTTGTCTTAGACCCATAGAAGCAAAGAATCTCTGGCTTTGTCAAAATTATGATGATAATCTCAACAAGTCAAACTTTGGAGGGAAAGATCCTATTTCAGGAACTCTCACAGTACTGTCAGAGGTGTAATATTAACTTGACAGAGATGAAATAATTTTTGGTGGGCCTGCCACTTTATAAGAGAAAGCGACAAGTAGAATTGGTACCCCCAGGGAGGGTAAACTCTGATCAGAGGTTTAGAGTTAACTTAATCGAGTTCAGCTGGGGATTTGATGAAAACACTGTTAATTGGTGTAATATTAACCTAACAGTGTTTTTAGGTGGACCTGTTATTCTATTGAAGAGAATAACAAGTGAGATTAGACTCGTGGAGAGTCTAGGAAGGTTTGTTACCATCAGAGGTGTGATATTAACTTGACGGGTTGAAAGTGGTCTTGTCGGAAGTGTAATGTTAACTTGACAAGGATGCGAGTCAGCGGTGTGATATTAACTTGACTCAGAAGTATTTCAGTTTTGCTTAGGAAAAACTGAGAATGTCACTGCCATAGGTGTGATGTTCAACTTAACAGTGAGGTAATGCTAGAGGTGTAATGTTGAACTTAGCATTGGTCATCTCGACTTGGACAAGGAAGTCGAGGAAAGGTCATGGCCATAGGTGTATTGTTGAACTTAGCGATGACTCAGATGCTAGAGGTGTAGTGTTAACTTGGCATCATTCATTTCAGCTTCGATGTGGAAGACTGAAGAAAAGTGACTGTCAAAGGTGTAATATTAAACCTGGCAGAAACTTGAAGTACTGCTTAGAGGTATAATGTTAACTTAAACAGTAGTTTTGTCAGAGGTGTGATATTAACTTGACAAGAATTGGCTTGAGCCGAAAACAGTTTGAGGACCTGTCATTCTATGGATGAGAATTGACAAGTGAGATTTGAAGTGCCAGAGGTGTAGTGTTAACTTGGCAAAATGTAGAGTTGACAAGCAAGCTTTGTACTCTACAAGGGGTATCTCATTACCAGAGGTATGGTGTTAACTTGGTAACGATTGTTTTTTTGTGGTCCTACCATTCTGTGGATGAGAATTGGTAAGGGATTTTGGAGGAAAGAGTGGAATCAAGTCCACTTAGGATTTTTAGCAAACCCCCAGCTATCAACGGATTTGAGGTGCCTTTACCAACTACCGTTTGAGTTGGGCTAGCCATGCTATTCCCCTCAGCATGATGAGTTGTCGAAGACTTATGTTGGGCTTAAAAGCCAACATTTTCCTCTGTCCCTAGCCGTCGGAGGCGTCGGATCAAATGGGAACGTGTCCCTTAGGATTTTTAGCAAACCCTCAGCTGTCAACGGGTTTGAGGTGCCTTTACCAACTACCGTTTGAGTTGGGCTAGCCATACTATTCCCCTCAGCATGATGAGTTGTCGAAGACTTATGTTGGGCTTAAAAGCCAACATTTTCCTCTGTCCCTAGCCGTCGGAGGCGTCGGATCAAATGGGAACGTGTCCCTTAGGATTTTTAGCAAACCCTCAGCTGTCAACGGGTTTGAGGTGCCTTTACCAACTACCGTTTGAGTTGGGCTAGCCATGCTATTCCCCTCAGCATGATGAGTTGTCGAAGACTTATGTTGGACTTAAAAGCCAACATTTCCCTCTATCCTTAGCCATCGGGAGCGTCGGATCAAATGGGAACGTGTCCCTTAGGATTTTTAGCAAACCCTCAGCTGTCAACGGGTTTGAGGTGCCTTTACCAACTACCGTTTGAGTTGGGCTAGCCATGCTATTCCCCTCAGCATGATGAGTTGTCGAAGACTTATGTTGGACTTAAAAGCCAACATTTCCCTCTATCCTAAGCCATCGGGAGCGTCGGATATTAATGAAGAAGCTCTTCTTGTTTTGATCAGAGGTGTATTTTTAACTTGATCAGCGGAAGAATACCATCTAAGGATAGTATTTCTTCAGGAATCTGCCATTGATTGGCATCATAAGTGTATCGCCATTCGAGGTTATGAGGCGATATGACCCATTTGAGTAGACTGACTCTACCACAAATGGTCCTTCCCATTTGGGTTGGAATTTTCCTTTTGTTTTGTGCGTCATCACCATGGGTCTTCTGACGGCTAAGACGAGATCGCCTTTTTTGAAAGTTCGTACTTTAACTTTCTTGTTGAAGGCTCTGGTGATTCGAGCTTGGTAGAGCTCGATTTGCTGTTGGGCTTGCAGACGCTTGTCGTCTAAGGCCTCCAGTTCCTGGAGTCGCCGTCGATGCTTCTCCTCTGTCGTCATCTCTGCTGTCAAGGCGACGCGTAGAGATGGAATTTGGATTTCCAGGGGAAGCACGGCTTCACATCCGTATACCAAGGAAAACGGCGTGGCCTTTGTCGGGGTTCGTACTGTTGTGCGATAGGCCCATAAGCATTCGCCTAGCTTGTCGTCCCAGTCGCGTTGACTCTTCGAGACGAACTTTTTGAGAAGCTTGCCAATGGTCTTGTTGAAAGCTTCTGCGAGGCCATTAGCGGCAGGATAGTATGCCGTTGAAGACACACTCTGGATTCTGAACTTAGCGCAGAATCTCTGGAATGCCTGGCTGATGAACTGGGGTCCATTGTCATGGACAATCCGCCGAGGTACACCGAAACGGTAAATAACGTGATGTTTTACGAACTTGATCACGTTGGACGACTTGACCTCCTTCAAAGGGATGGCTTCGGCCCATTTGGAGAAATAATCGGTTATTGCTAGAATGAACCGATGTCCCTTTGATGATGGTGGGCTGATAGGACCAACCACATCCATCCCCCACATTTCAAATGGCCATGTAGAGGTCGTAGAGTGGAGGTACCCTGGTGCTTGATGGATAAAATCTCCATGTATTTGGCAAGCGTGACATCTTTTGGCATAGGCGACGGCGTCGGCAACCATCTTGGGCCAATAGTAACCCAATCTTTGGAGTCGATGTGCCAGTTTTGGGCCAGGTTGATGGGCTCCGCACGTACCGTCGTGGGCCTCTTTCAATACCTCCCGGGCCTCTTTTGGTGAGAGGCACCGGAGTAAGATCCCGTCATGCGACCGACGATACAATGTTCGTGTAATCGCATTATAGTAAAACTTAGGGGCTTTCCTTCGAATGGCAGCCGCTTCTTTGGCGTCCTCAGGCAGGATGCCGTACAAGACATAGTCGATGTAGGGGAATCGCCAGTCTTTAAGCTCTGGACCGGCCGACAGTTCCAGCACTTCTTTGCCTTGACAATCTCCCTTTGACTCCTGATAGTCCTCGAGAGTATTTTTCGGGCAATGCAAGTCGTGGCTGTAGACGAATATTTTCTCCATTGCTCCAGCTGGAAGAGCTAGGGAGGCCGCAAGGGAAGCGAGTGCATCGGCGTGCGCATTTTGCCTGCGCGGTACATGGTCGATGTAAAAGTTAGCAAACCCCTCGGCCAGACGGATAGTTGCGTTGTAATAGGGTACTAAGTCTTCATGTCTGACTTCGTACTCCCCGCGAATTTGGCTGACGATGAGTTTAGAGTCACCGTATGCCTCAAGATTTTTAACGCCAATCTCATCGGCGAGCTGCATCCCGATCAATAGAGCATTGTACTCCGCCACATTGTTGGAACAAGGCTCCGTTAGCGAGACAGCTCGGGGGATCACATAATTTTGTGGGGAGACAAGTACTACTCCTACCCCCGCCACTACGTGTCCCTTGGGGTTTGTCCTTGATGCACCGTCGAAGAAAAGTTGCCACACTTGACTTTCGAACGATGTCTGAGTCAGGTAGACCTCGGCCACTTCGTCTGGGAGATCCTCGTAGACTTTGGCTGCCCTCGGATCTGGGTGTTCAGCTAGGAAGTCTGCCACCGCCTGTCCCTTAATGGCTTTCTGCGGCAGAAAGTGCATATCATACTGGGATAGCAACATGGCCCATTTTGCCAGCCGGCCATTTAGTGAAGAAGGCTTTGTCATAAGTAACCTCAGGGGGTTGACTTTTGATATGACATTTATAGTCTGGCCTACCAGATAGTGTCGCATTTTCTGAATGGCGAACACTAGTGCCAAACATTCCTTCTCGATCGGGTTGTACCGATGTTCGGCTCCGATCATTGTTCTACTCAGATAGTAGATTGTCTGTTCTCGTCCTTCTTCATCATTCTGAGCTAGTAGAGCTCCCAAAGAATGGTCCATTGCCCGGACGTACACCAGAAACGGCTTTCCGGCTACTGGAGCTGCAAGGACTGGTGGTTGGGTGAGGTATTGTTTGATTTCCTCAAACGCTTGTTGGCAAGCATCGTCCCAAATGAACGAGACACCCTTCTTCATCAACTTAGCGAAGGGCTGGCATCTTCCAGAGAGGTTTGAGATGAACCTGCGGATGTACGCCAATCGACCCTGTAAACCCCTGAGTTCCTTGAGGTTTCTCGGGGGTTGCATCTCTTGGATAGCGCGGACTTTCTCCGGATCCAAATGGATTCCTGTGGAAGTCACAACAAATCCTAGAAATTTGCCACTGGCTACCCCCAGGAAGGACTTGGTGGGGTTCATCTTCAATTGATGAGCCCGCATGATGTCGAAGACCACCTTCAGATCGGCTATGTGATCTCCTTTAATGCGACTTTTCACCGCAATGTCATCGACATAACATTCCACCGTTTTGCGCATTTGCTGATGGAAAATGGCATTCATGGCCCTTTGGTAGGTTGCCCCCGCATTCTTCAGTCCAAAAGGCATGACAGTATAGCAATATACCCCTAGAGGAGTCCTGAAGGAGGTATGCTTTTCATCATCAGGATACATTTTGATTTGATTGTATCCTGAGAATCCGTCCATGAAGGACATTCGTTCGAATCCACAAGTATTGTCAATCATAACATCTGTGATTGGCAATGGGAATTCGTCTTTGGGGCAGGCCTCGTTTAGATCGCGAAGTCGATGCAGATCCTGATCTTCCCGTTCTTCTTGGAAACGGGGACGATGTTGGCTACCCAGTCGGGATGTTGTTCTTCCCTGATGAAGCCAGAATCAATAAGTTTTCTGACTTCTGATTGAATTGACTCCATTATTTCTGGGCGAAACCGTCGCTGTTGTTGTTTGACAGGCTTTACGTCCGGATTGATGTTGAGGCAGTGCATGGCCACTTGAGGATCAAGTCCTGGCATGTCCTCATAATTCCAGGCGAAGACGTCTATATACTCTTGTACAAGAGATATTAGATCCTTCTTCTCTGAAGGTGACAGGCCGTCACTTATGAAGATAGGCTTAGGGTTAGCCTCATCTCCTAGGTTGATCTGAACAACCTTGTCTTCTGTGGGTGGCTCACGCTGTTCAAAGCGGGTGTCCCAAAGAGCATTTAAATGTTTGATCCAAGGATCTATATCAGATTGGATCATTTCTTCATTTCCATCTTCCAGGTGGCTTGTCGAAACCATGTTCACTGAAAGTTCCTTGAAGATGTTGCCGACACTGACATCTGACTCCCAAGATGATGTGTCTGAAGAGTAATCGTTGTTCGACGATTCTTGAGAATCGGAGGCTGATGGGACCGGAGTTGATACATAGCCCAACCCCCGGCGCGTCCGATGATAATAATCGGGGGCCTTCCCTTTCGGCACAAAGGATCGAAGTAGCGTTCTCCTTCCTTTGCCGAAGTTCAACCCGGGTCTGTTGGTTAGATCATACCCCATGCACTTCATCATTTTGAGCGCTTTTGGTTCATAATGACTGAGCTGAGGGGATTCCTCCTCACTTTTCGATTCTTCGCGGGGCGTTGGTTCAGTCGTCATTCGCCCAAAAAGGATTGGTTTTTGGCCTTTTCGTCTTGTCGGAACCATGAATATAGATTCCTGCGCATCACCATTATCCTGGTATGTCCCGAAAGATGATTTTACTGGTACATGCAATGATGTCAAAGCATCCATTGCCGACCAGATGTCATCATCTACGTCGGTACTAGTATCCGACGGTATTGAATCGGATGCACACGCAGAAAAATACTCAAAGTCTAAATTCTCATTAATATACCAACCGCCTGCATCGTCGGTGGTATTATCAACATCGAGCTTATTAGTGCTCTTTACAAGTGGTTCCAACTTCCACAGGCACTCTTCTTGCTCGGGCTCAGTGTCAGCCTCATTACCAGAGTCTGGCACCTCCAGTTGCGGGGTTTCATCCACCGGATCCTGATATAGGAGGGAGTCCGTGAAATAATTTTCGACCCCCTTAAACGGATACCTTTCGGCAACCAACGTTTGCACCTTCCCACTCGCGTCAATGTATTTCATGACTTGGTGAAGAGTGGAGGGAACGATGGAGTTGCGGTGGATCCACGGTCGTCCCAGCAGCAGGTTGTAGGAAGTGTCGGCATCGATGACATAGCACGTCACCTCCGACTTGAGGCTCCCAATCTGGCACTTGAGCTTGATCTTCCCCATCGGACGGGTGCCGTTGGCATTGAACCCGTAGATGGTCGTCTGTGTAGGGCTCAAACGGTGGGTAGGGATGCCGAGGTGTTGCATGACTCGGCGGGGCATGATGCTCAATGCGGACCCTGGATCTACCTGAATGCGGTTCACCTCAGATGATCCGATATAACCTGTAAAGTACAGGGGTCGATCATGCTTCCCTTTAACCTGCATATCATCTGCCGTAAAGGTAATGCAGAGAGCATTCTGGGAGGTGTGGAGACAATTCTCTACATCTTCCTTCTTTGGCACCTGGGTCATAAAGACCTCAGCATTTGCCAGAGCTTCTTGTAGAGCCTCCCTGGTCGACTTTGATAGTCTTAGAAGCTCATACAGGGTGATCCGCGCCGGGATGTTGGCCAATTGAGCCAAGACATCAAAGCGGTAAGGCGTTGTGGATCCTTCCGCTATACCCTTTTGAAGAGCTCGAGAGAATCGAGTCTCTTTTTGTTTCTCCACTGGTGGCTTCGTGGAGGGCCTAGTTGGCTCTGCAGCCGGTTGTGGAGGGTTTGCCGCCACTTCGCCGTACTGCTTTAAGTAGGGCTGTCCTGAACGAGTCCCCGTCATTGGTTGGTTGGGCTCTGCGGCCAAGACTATTGTTTCCTCTTCTGAATCAGTCAGTGAGGGAACATCATCCTCTGCTTCTCGGGAGGAAGCACATACCACATGGCAGGACGAAGCTTTTACCTTGCCTTTGGACTTCCTGTTGGTTACAGTAGTCCACTGCTGGCTGTCCACTAGGTCAGGGTGGACCCACATGATTTCCCCTTGAGGCGTAGGGACGGGTACCAAGCCCTTCTCCTGCTGCTGATGAAGGTCTGTGTTGACCACTCTCAGCTCTCCTCTTGGGATAGGAGCTACCCCCGCAGGCGTTGGAGGTTGTCTCCCGAACTGGAGAACCGACGTCATGTTGGCTGTCACCTCCTTCTGTTCTGGTCGGAGTTTTAACACCTCCGCGTCAATCAGAGCCTGAAGGATGTCCTTGAAGACGTAGCAGCTTTTGGTAGGGTGTCCCAACATCCTGTGGTACAAGCAGTAGTTGGGGTTGTCGGTCTTGCCGACTTCCTGAGGGCGCCTGGCCTCAGGGAGCTTCAGTCGGTTGCTCTTGTTGAGTAGCTTGAAGAGCGAATCGACATGTTCCTCCTTGAAGGAATACTGCTTGTTGGCGCGGGGTTGGCTTGAAGAGCCACTCGCCTTGGCTGGTTGAGGTTTGGTGGGAGATTTGGTCTCCGTCGCCAAATTATCCTTCCGCTTTGTTTGGAGGGATGTGTCTGGCGCACGCCTTGTCGACCTTTCCGGCCTGGGCTTACCTTCCTCCGCTCTGACGCGGGCGACAATCTCCTCAGCCTGTTCACCTTGTTGGACTAATTGTTTCCAGGTGCGGCTTTCAGCAACTCCTATTTGAGCAAGGAGTGAGGTTTGGAGGTTGTGGCGGCATGTTTCCACCAGGGTGGCCTGGGTCATACTGCTTGGACACCGGAGTGCCACGTTCCGAAATCTTTCCACGAAAGATTTGACGGACTCTCCCTTTCGCTGTCTCGTAGCTAACAGGGTGGGCATTGTGACCTCGGAGTCATCTTCGAAGAAGCGTGTTAAGAACAGCTTCTCCAAGTCGCCCCAGTTCTTGATAGAACCTTCCGGGAGTTTCATGAACCACTCAAAGGCCAACCCTTTCAGGGTGCCGATGAACAGTCGCGCCAGGATGGCATCGTTGTCTACTACATTCCCGGTTTGGGATTTGAAGTAGTAGATGTGCTGATTAGGGGACCCCTTCCCATCAAAGGCTTGGAGGGTTGGAGCCTTGAACTTAGGAGGGTACGGGACTAAATCCCATCCAGCTGGATAGGGCCGGACCACTCCAGCTTCTTGGAGGTCTTTGCGACTGGCAAGGGCATTGAGGCGTTCCTCCAATTGACTCATCCTTTTAGCATGAGCCTTCCCTGGGTCTTGGTTGCCCTTTGACGAGGGTTTGGACGAGCCAGAAGTAGATCGAGGCTTCTCTTCAGAAGGCTCAGAAGATGAGCTTCCTCCCTTTCTCTCTCTGTCCCTCGGCCTCCTAGGAGGAGATCTCCTCCTGTCTTCGAGCAGCTGTGCAAGCGCCAGCTTGATGGCGTCGATAGATTCCTGTTGAGACACAATCATCTCCATTTGTCTCTTTTGGATCTGTTCCAGACGTCTAGCTGTCTCATCAGGAGTGCCTGTCATGTAGGCAGAGGTCTCCTTCTCAACGGAGGAGTTTGAAGCCCCTGATTCCACTACGGCGGAGTGGGAATCGTTCACTTTAACGCCATGGGCTAAGGCATTATAGTCAACCGGGGGAATGGCCCCAGTCCGGGTGCGAGTGTGTCGATACACTCCTTCCGGTTCAGAGTCAGACTCATCTGAGCTGACTGCAAGTCCTTTTCCCTTGCTTCTGCTTGTCATGTTCGCAGTAAGCTCCGGGTATTCAACGTCAGAGAAGGTTCTCCTTCTATGGGAGCGCCTTCTTTTGGCTGACGGGGGGATCGAGGTCAGCTGTCTAACTAAAGACTGCTGGTGCACACTCGACCCGCAACGGCACTCCGAGAGCATGGAGATGAGCCGTTGGCAGCAACACGACGAAGTGGCCTGATTGGCACTTCTTTTCTTTGTTAAATAATCCCTCAAATCCATGGAAGAGGGATCAAAGAGACTAGCCTCACAACGTCGAAGAAGGGAGGCATCTGTGTGCTGTGCAGAATGGACGCAGACTTCAGGGACGCAGCTCTCGCGTCGCGGCTGTCTGACGCGCACTTGGCGTCTCTGTTGAGATGAGACGCGGGTCTCGCGCTGATGCCTGGTGCGTCCGGGCAGAGACGGGTGAGAGAGGATGGGCTGCTGGGCCCCACGCCTTGGGCTCGTGCCTCTTGCGCTTGACGAGGCGTAGAGGTCTCATCTTGGCGTTTGATGAGGTGGTCCTCGGAGGACCTAACTGGAGGAATCTCGCGTTTGGGACGCCAAACGCGGATTTCACGTACCGGACGCGGCGCGAGCAAGGCGCGCGATTGTACGTCGCGTCCAGCCTCAGTTGGACAACCGACGGTTCCAACTTGCAGCTGACGCGCACGTCTCCTCTGTCGACGCTCAGCGTTTCGATTGCGTCGAGGAGGTAGAGAGAGACCGACGACATCCTGATGCTGGCCACCAGGGAGTTTGACCACGCGGGTCTCCTGAGAGACGCTGACGCAGGTGTTCTGTGCGACGCGGTTGGTCGCAAAGGCAGATGTGCCTGGGACCATGCGGGCCTTCTGAGAGGCGTTGACGCGCGTCTCTTGTGCACAAGGGATCGTAGCAGTGGCGCCCAAGAGAGTCTCAGTTCGAGCTTCAGGGTTATTCCCCGCCGAGACCCTGCGACAGACGCGGGCCTTTGGGCTCTTGGAGCCAGAAGAGAGGAACTCTTCGTACTTCGCCTGGTCGAACTCGACAACGAGCGATTCGACCATCTTTCCCTTATGGTGGACGTCATCTTGCGCCACTACTTGTTCATCAGTAACGAAGGTAGTCCCCAGCGGAGTCGCCATCTCTTGTTGGACACGGAAAAGGAGGAGGTGTAAAATTTCCTTGAATCAGATGAAAAATTACAACAGACTAATCTTCCGGTTACAAGGGAGGGAGGATGTTGAAGCTTGAATCCCCCCTTTGTTTAGTGCTGGTTCTTCGTGTGGCGGTGGAGAGTGAATCTTGTTCTCCGTTGACCAGATGACCGTCTGGACCGTCAAGGGATCTTCTCCTTGGCAGGTAGAAGGAGTAACTCAGCCCCGTCTACCAAAACTCTAAAAGAGAAGGTAGGCGAAGAGCAACTTGTACGCAGCAAGTTAGCTTGAAGAGTCGAGCTCTCTCTCTCTCTGTATGTGTCGCGCCTGTTGATATCTCTCTGTTGTCCTCTTCTCCTTGATCCCGATCGCCAAAAATTCCAACCCCTTCTTCATAGCGACGGGGCTATTTATAGAGGTTCCAGGGGTGAACGTGCCCCCTGAAAACGCTCCACAATGAGGGCCAACTTTCCCGCTACATGGGCGGTAACTAACCCACGTGCCTGCTAAAGACACGCCACGATGGGAGCTGGTCTCCCTTACGTGTGGGCAGTGATTGGTCCCTTAACCAAGGCGGTTATAACTGAGACGCGGGTTTCAGGTCGACGCGCCTTGATGCCGAGACGCGGGTGTCAGACCGACGCGCCTTGATGCTGAGGCGCGGGTGTCAGGCCGACGCACCTTGATGCTGAGACGCGGGTGTCGAGCCAAAGCGCCTTGATGCTGAGACGCGGGTGTCGAGCCAACGCGCCTTGATGCTGAGACGCGGGTGATAGTCCCTCGCGTCTAGAGCTTGAAACTTTGCTTTTCAATGGCTTGTCCTCCAGTAACTTTTGGACAGCCTGCAACTGGTTAATCGATGGATCCTGAATTTCATATGCTTGATTGGAGGTTTTTGGGTTAACTAATGGTTGACTAGGCAAAGTACCTTTTGGTCTTTCACTTAGGGAGCTAGATAACTGGCTCATCTGCATTTCCAATCTCAATATGGCCTGTGAATGACTGTTCAGAGTTTGTCCCTGGTTTTGCATAAAAGCGGTTTGGGACTTTATGAAAGCCTCTATGCTCTCCTCTAATTTACTGATTTTCTTTTCCATTGGTGAGCCTTGGGAGGAGGAAGCTGGGGCTTGATTGGGAAAAGTTGGTGGAGGAGTAGGATGGTGAAAGTTGTTGGAAAAATTAGGCATGGGAGGATTATTTTGGGCCCAGGAGAAATTGGGGTGATTTCTCCAGCTGGGATTGTAGGTCTGTGAGTAGGGGTTGTGACGCGGCCGTGAGTAAGCCGTGTTTATACGTTCCGGTGGCACTTGCTGGCATGGAAAACAGGGCACTCTCCAAAATCATGGTTTGGTGCCTGACAATATGAACAACCCGGATTGTGAATTGGTGGTGGGTTGATCTGGTTGACACTGGCAGGCTCTTTTGTTTCCAGAGACTCTATCCTTCTCATTAGGGTAGCAATCTTGGCCTCGGAAGCTATGGATGATTCTAAAGATAGGAGCCCTCCTCTTGAAGCTATAGATTGTGAGTTCCTAGATTTCTCCGAGGCTGGCTCCCATTGCAGGGTTTTCTCAGCTAAAGCGTCAAATAAATCCCAACCCTGATTCTTATCTTTCTGCAAGAATCCTCCCTGACACATCGTTTCTAACAGGGTCTTAGTCTGATAGTCTAGACCATCGTAGAGATCTGGCACTGACGCCATTTCTCCACGCCATGATGAGGGTACTGAGCTAGGAGATCTTTGAATCGCTCAAAGTATCTCCAAAATGGTTCGCTTGGGTCTTTCTTAAACTTCATGATGTTCTTCCTAATGAGGGCAGTTTTGTGAATTGGGTAGAATTTCTTCAAGAAGGCCTTGACGAAATCATCCCAGGTCGTGACTGAATCTGCTGCCAAGCTGTACAACCACTTCTTAGCTAGGTCCTTTAGGAAAAAATGGATGAAACATAACCTAACGGCATCATCTCCTAACTGAGGTATACGCATCATGAGGCATACTTCTTCAAATTCCCTAACAAAGAAGTATGCGTCCTCCGATTCTAAACCATGAAATTTGGGAAGAGTGTTAATGAATTGGGCCTTTAACTCGAAGTTATTTCCGTTTGCTTCAGGAAGTTTTATGCAAGATGGAAGTGAAGTTCTGATCGGGTAAAATCTATCCTGAAGTGATGCCATCACCGGTTCTGAATGCAAGAGTAGAGAAGTGTTTCTTGTTAATCTGGAAGTTGACGGATCTCTCACCCACTCTTGCATGCAGCACACCACAAACAACGCAAAAACAACAAACAATCGAAAAGAATGAAAAAACAAACAAAAGAAAGAAAAACAACCACAAGCCTTAGTCTAAGGTACCTGGATCTAGACGACTCCTAACTGGTCGATTCTCCGGGGAAGGTTGTTGCAGGAACTTGACTACAAGCTAATCGGCCAGGAAAGGGCAAAGCTCGGGGGGAGGTATCCGGGCAGAGCCAGGGGCCTAATTACGCCAAACTACGGAGCTTTCGAGGCTTTACCTCTCAATCCACTTTCCTTAGACACCGATTTTGCAGGAGTATAGTTCTTACAATTTTCAACCTCGGTTAATCTCTTAGTGAGTCCGAGATGTCCCTAGGGCCAACGTCTATTGATTTTTAGTTAAGGCTTGGGAAAATGTGAGTGCACTTGGAGATGATTTTTGGGCTAAGGTGTTGGCCCAGAGACCTTCCACTCTAGTTTTGATGATGATTAACTCATGTAGTTATGTGTACTAATAATCTTGTGATTTTAGTTTCAGATCATTAATCAAGTTATTAGTAGGTGATTAGCTTCAACAAGATGATTTGGAAGGTTTCACATGTTGATTCAAGAGCCCGAGCGTCAAAGATCATATATAGCAATTGCTCGGTGGATCAAGGAGTTTTGGATCGAGTCGGCTTGGAGACGGCACTCTACAAGAAGACATCGGTACCATAATTTAGTTTTGTATTTAGATCCAAATTGTAAAGATTAGAATAGTATGATATGCTCAAGTTCACAACACACACGTTTCATATTTTGAATATTGGTTTTCGGTTTTTCCGTTTTTGGTTTAACCGATCTTGGTTTGCATGAATAGATAGATTCAAAACAAGTTTACATGGTTTAATGTATATTAGATTTGTTCTATATACATGCATGCTTCAACTCTGAAACAAACTTGGCTTGATAGTCTATTTCATATGTTTTTTGTTTTGGTAATTCTAACAAAACATATTTTTGGAATTAAAGTCAAAAACATGGATATATATATGTTTCATGTATATAGGATTATATCCATATACATCATGCCTAAATGTTGTTTAATATCATGTTTTTGTATTTGGATAAGTTTTGGACAAAGTGTATTTTCAATTCAAAAAATCCAAGTTTTAGAAAATACAATTTTTGGTTTTTGGCAAAATTTCTATAACACAAAAATAGTTCAAAATGTTTGAGATTTGTGTTAAACTTTTTAACACAAGTCTGTATTTCAATGAAAAATGAGAAAACTATTTTTGTGGAATTTTAGAGATTTTATGGGAATTTTTAAGTCTTTAAAACCCAAGTTTTTCCTAGAACTACAGCTGCCAGGCTAGGCCGGTCGACCGTAGCGGTCGACCGACGTGCACAGATACGTGCACGCTGGCTGCCCCATGAGCCGGTTGACCGCACGGTCGACCGACTGAGAGCAGGTTGCTCTCTGTTTGCCCCCGGCCGACCGAGCGGTCGACCGGACAGAGAGCGTTGCTCTCTGTATCTGGGACGGTCGACCGTATGGTCGACCGGTTGCTGCCAACGGTCAAAATGTGACCGTTGGCCGGTCGACCGATCGGTCGACCGGTGGTTCATTTTTGGCAGGATCTGCTGCCAACGGCTAGTTTTCCAAATGGACTATAAATACCCCATTGGAAAGCGGTTTTCTCTAAGAATTTTTTTGTACGAATTTTTCCTGACTCTCTAGTGTTTTCACAGCAATCAAAAAAAGTTTTTGGGCTTTAAATTGAACAATCTATTTGGTGTTTTTGCTAGGGTTTGGAAAATCAAGAAAGGGTTTTTGGGAAAAGTTTTTGATTCAACTTCTTCATCTTGGTTTCTAGTTTTTCCCAAAGATTTTCTTTGAGTTTTTGATTTCCATTCCTTTGGTTTTCTCCACACTTGAGCTACATCTACTATCTTATTCTATAGGATCTTTGTGTGGGAAAGAAATTGTTTGTGGTTGTTATTTAGACCACCAAGTTGAAAACCCTATCTTTGCTTGGCTTTGTGCCTTTCCCTCATTGTGTTGAGGAGGTTGTGCATTTGGGTTGTATCCCTCAAGTGGTGAGGTGATCCTTGTGTTGCTTTGTGCTAATCCCTCAAGTTGTGAGGTGATTGTTTGTTGGCTTGGAGTTGCACCTCAAGGAGGAGGTTGTGTTTGTAAGGAGAGGAGTTGGGTACTCCTTGTAATTGTTATTGCCCCAAATCCTCGGTGGAGGTTCCCTTTGTGGGAGTCCTGTGTGGACAAGCTATTGGACTTAAAATCCTTCTGTGTGAAGGCGGGAATGTAGAGCTGGGTGCTCGAACCTCGAAACATATCTTGTTGTTTGCGCTTGATCCCTTGGCTCTTACTCTCTCTCTTTACTTTGTGCCTTGCATCTATTCATATTATTTATTCATAATTATTTGCTTGGCTTGTTTTAGTGTGCATCTCTTGTCAATTGCAATTAGTTTTTAAATTCCGCATTAAGTTCATTAGATTAGCATTATCACCTATTCACCCCCCCTCTAGGTGATTTTCATAAGGAAGGGTGATGAAATCCCCACCTTATCTTGTTTATTTGGGTTTTGCCCTTAATGTCAATTGTGCAGGTGTACAGTTTATTCACAACAAGGTAACACTCAAAGCGATAAATCACTTCAAAATGTTAGTTCTATTCTATATGAATGCACACATACCTTGTCTCCAGCACTCTTCAACGGAAATTGAAGTGAATTGAAATAGACACGTGCCCTATATGCAAAGGTCTAGTCCAAATTCCAATTAAGCAACAAGTGGATTTCTATTGAATTTAATACACATGCATAAGGTGAAGCATCCAAGGAAACTAAAAATTTAAAAAGCAATTTTTTTTTAGCGGCTTTAGGCAACCCTGCAAACGAGTTTGTTAGTACTTCAATCGGAAAAACTCACTTTTACACAAATTTTTCCGAGGGCAAATGAGTCCTCGCGCAATGTCCTTGGCCACCTCTTTTGCTTCCCGCGATAGTGAGCTCCTTGGTACTTCTCCTACACATAAAAAGAATAATCTTTAGTAGTGAACAATAAAGCCGTTCCCTCCTCAGCAACGGTGCCAAAATTTGATCGGCAAAAAGTAAGTACTAAAATAAGAGAAGAAAGTGTGGGTTGATGTTACTGCTTTTGCGATTCTTCCGTAGTAGCGAAGTGGCTATACGGGTCATATCCACAAGGAGGGAGAGCGATGGAAGCTTGATGCGGCTTCAAAGTTCAAGAAGAAAGAGAGTTCTTTGTGTCCAAATAAAGAATTGAAAAGTGAAAACAAGTTGTTTGAAGAATTGTTGGAAAATGTTTTGGGTAGTTTGTAAAAGTGATTTTTTTCTTAGTTGTAAAAATGCATGGCTAACTTTCTACTAAGTGCTCCCACTAATTTCTAACTTTTGGAAGATAGCCTCATGATGGATCATAGGCGAACACAACCCTTTTACAATGGAACATTCACGTGGAAATCGAGTGAAAGTTCATCCTAAAACTTAGCCTTACACTGCAAAAACTCGGACATTCCCTTTTCAAGATCCAATAGAAGGCGAGATAAGGGAAGACTCGAGTGCACTATTGGTATCGGCGAAGTTAAAAGGAAAAGTCTCTAACTTACAATAATAAGTAAAGTACACAACTCATAAATCATCAAAACTCATTAAGCATGAAGTATAAGAAAGTAAATACTTATAGGTAAATTAGAGTTAGAACCCTCGTCTTAAGATGCCATAGCTCTTGTTTGCACAAGGCTTATTTGACACTATTGACTCATTTGGGTTATCAATCAAGTGTTAGAAATTAGTGGGTTAGTAGTTAGTTAGCCATGCTAATGAAAAGTTAGTTAGCCATAAAAGTAAAAGAAACAACAAAGGAAAAGAAGTGGAGAGAGGGAGTTACACTACAAGAAAACAAAAGAAAAGAAAAGTTAAAGAGAGGAAGTTACACTAAAACAAAGTAAAAGAAAAGAGGTGAAGAAGAAAGAAGTTACACTACAACAAAGAAGTAAAAGTAAATGGCAAAGACAAGTAAATTGGAAAGAAGGAAGAGAAGTAGTACTTGTATTATCTTGTCACCCTTCAAATACAATACTTTACACACTCTCTCTCTCTTTCACTCTAATGGCTAAAACTTAAAAGTAGAAGAAGAACAACAACAACAATTACAAACTAAAAACAAAACTACACAACTTGCTCTAACTCTGGATCTTCTCCAACTGAAGACCCCTGGGGGGTTTTTATAGACACCAGGGCAAAGGAGGCCACGTGAACAGCCCGTGGCCCAAAACGCAAGCGCGTGCGTGCCCAAATGGCCGTGGAAATGCGGCCCAAGCTGGGCGGCGCACGCCCAGTTTTGGGCAGTGCGTCGCCCAGTTTGGCTTCTGTCCATCTGACCTTCTGGATTTGTGATTTGATGCCCTGACCTGACAAAATCTTTACCCTAAAGTCAATGGCTACTTGATATGCTTTTAATCACTAATTAAATGGTGATTTAGGTCTTCTTCTTCATTTTCACACCATGGACCTGAGATCAAGCAAGCAAGGTTTTATTAGCAAATTTTTACATAAAATAAGTATGAGAATGTGTTGAAAATTATGCAAATTTAGAGACTAATCAAGCTACTCATGGAAGATGAAAAATAAGACATGTAAATAAAGTAAGACATACCCATGAATTGGAGTGAAGAAGAGATAGCTTGATCCATTATTGATGTCACTTCAATTTTCAGATTACAATCACTCTATTCCTCTCTCTCACTGATATTTGACTGAACTACAAATTCAAAAATAGAGATATAACTTTTCTATACTATCTAACAAAGAACCTAAACCTTAAAAACAAAGAGAAAAAATAAAACTAATTTCTGATCCTTTTTTCTCTGAAAAATACAGTATTTATAGGCAAAACCCAAACGGGGGAGGGCGTACGGAGATAGGGGAGCAAACGCTCCCCCAACAATAATCAAACGGCCATAGAAATGCGGATTTGGCCGCATTTTCGTGGCCTGGTTGTGGCCAGGTGGCCACAGCCAGGGGTGTACACCTCCTCGTTTCGCGATCCAACTTTATCTGGTTCTGGATTTCTCGTTTCAGCTTCTGATTTTGATGAAACGGCCTTTGATCTTGGGCTTTAACTAATGGATTTGTAGAGATTTATTCTAACTAGTTTTCAACCGATCTGATTTGCTGTGATCTGCCCTGATTTCCTGATTTCGAATTAATTCTGAATTAAATCAGAATTTGTTAGGCTTTTGGGCTCGTTTCTCTTTCCTATCCTTTAGCAATGGGCCTGCATTTTATAAAAAAATAGGACTTATTAATATGATTTATTCAGATAACAAACATGATAATGTGATAATATATATGCAATATATGTGACCGATCAGTCATAACGACGAATCCAAGGTATATGGGCGCTAAAAAGGTAAGTAAGTTTTTTAGTTTTCTTTTCGTTTCTTTTAATCTTTTAGTTTATATCCCCACCATCTCCCAACTCTTTTATTCACTCTTTTATTTTTTTTCTTTAACTTAGTTTTCTATTTTCCTAAAGTCATCATCTCCTTCTATCTATCATCTTTACAAATTAACATAGTTTTATTTTCATTTTATTTTAAAGAACTGAAAGAAAAATTTTAACCATTTTTTGTGAACTAAAGAGAACTTATAAAAAATTTCTATCGCTAGTCCCTCCTTGTAGATCACAACGCGCATAGCCACTTGTTATAGCAGTAGCATTGAGCACTTGCACTTCTGTTCTATATTCCTGAAATTTTATATTTCTGTGTGCAGGTTCCAACTCAATCACCAGACTTCCACCGACACACTTTCTCAGAAATCTCAGTAGAAGATTCTTATAATTTTCTTGTTTATTTACTTGTAATTTTCTACAATAATTTTGTAAGTTTTCCCCCTTTATAAATTAATGGAAAATAAGATGGAGACTCCATTGGAGAAAGCATTCTCCACTACTGACAATGTGGAGTCGTAATGCGACGATCAGATCCTCGAGTCTATTGTTGAGACTTTGGTCATTAACTTTGACTAAGAAAAGTTTAAGCAACTTCTCTCAGGAGGTAGTGCAAGCCCCCTGAACGTGTGCAAGCATCAGAGAATTTTCTTGGCCAGAGCTCCTCTGGTCAAGGCTTGGAAGCAAAAGCCACTCTCTATTGAAACTAGTATGGCTCCTTGCGAGCCTACTTTAGCCTCATGCGAGGCTCAACCAGCTTCATGCGAAGCTAAGGTCCTGTGCA
This sequence comes from Agave tequilana, assembly GCA_038442645.1. Lineage (NCBI taxonomy): Eukaryota > Viridiplantae > Streptophyta > Magnoliopsida > Asparagales > Asparagaceae > Agave > Agave tequilana. The sequence goes on along the minus strand of JAVJIF010005737.1, from coordinate 98,277 downwards.
GACCTACTACAGTCTCCTCTAGTGAGACTAATTTAGCTCTGTTAGAGCTCCTAACAGCCCCTGTTGTGGCTAACTTGACCTCGCGCCAAGTCAGAGACAAATTTCTTAATTCAGCTTCATGCGAAGCTAAAATAGTTTTTGACTACGAGACTATTTCAGCTTTTAATAGAACTAAGATCGAAGCTCGCTCATCCAGCGAAGCTAAAGCCAAAGCACCATGCGGCGCTAGCACAGCCTAGCCAAGCAGCGGAGCTCATCTAGCTTAGCTGAAAGCGCCAGTGCAACGCTACACTGCTAGCTTCGCCTCCAGCAGTGAAGCTAAAGCACTTTGTGCTATGACAACTTCGCAGGGCGAAGTGAAGCACAACAGTGCCAAGTTCGCCTCCAGTAGTGAAGCTAAAGCACTTTGTGCTGTGACAGCTTCGCAGTGCGAACCTAAATCCTACTGCATTATTAGCTTAGCCTCCAGTAGCGAAGCTTAAGCACAATTGCTATGTCAGCTTCACCATCCAAAGCTAAGTCCGGCAGCGAAGCTATACTAGCTTCGCATCTAACTAATTAGAAAGCCTTGAATTCTCAACCCAAGTAGGCTAACATTCAGTTTTTTCGAGTCTTCCTGTTGGATTGGTTGGATCTTGGTAACACAAACTTGGAGGATTATCTGAGCAACAAGCGAAAACTCTGCTCCGAAGAATCAATTCACATCTTGTCATCCCAGTACGGACAAGCAGGGTGTCAACCTGTGACAGTACATTCCGTCCATTATTGTTTGAAGGCAATCCCCATAACTTCTTCTCCATGCCAGCAATCGATGTTCAATCGGTTGTCAGTTTAAACTTTTGAGAAGCCCAAGTCTCGAAAGAAAAAGTCAATGAAGGTGGCTCACCTCGCAGCTGCCTCTGTCAATATGATAGGCAGAGGAAGGAATCTACTATGATTTCGCAGAAGGAGACAGAGGGTTCGCACTCCCTCATTCAGTTCTCTAGATTCTGACTATAGTCCCAGCTTAAATCAGGTTTTAGTTGAACAAGAGGGTGCCTTCTAAGGCACTCACTTCAGGGTAGCAATACCCTATAATTATGGACAACCTTCTTTCTAAGAAGCTATGTTGCCAAAACCATTGAGACACCACTTTCAATAGTCCAATGATGACGAAGAACCCAGCGGCTACGCTTCCTCCGCCACCATTAGCTCTGTGCAGGCAGGGTTTATCAGCCAACATGTTTGATAACAACAATGATGATGATCTCCGTCGTCGCATGAAGGCACAGGAGCAGACTTTCAAGGTCCAATAAGAAGCCTTGGATAACATATAATGCAAATTGACTCAGCTTTTGACCAGCAAAAACAATGAAGACATAACCGGTAGCAATCATGATGAAGAGGAGAACAACAACAATGAACCTCCTAAGACTGAGAAGTCGAAAGAAAGCTCCTCAATCGATGCCGAGACTATCAAAGGCATTCAAGCTTAGGTTGCTTCCCTAGCCCAGAGGGATAAACTGAAGAAAGTAGGGGCAGTCCGTCCTTACCCCTTAGAATGGAATTCAGTCCCATATCTGCCAAAATTCAAGCCACCAACACTGCACTTGTATGATGATAAGAGCTCACCAAATCAGTACACTTACTACCTTCGATCGCAAACTGGTAATGTAGTAGGTAATGATGCTATCATGGCCAGACTGTTCATTGGCACCCTTAAGGGGGTAGTCTTTGATTGGTTCAGGAGTCTCCCCACAAACTCCATCAAAACATGGCTCGACCTAAAAAATTGATTCCTCTCCCAATTTTATGAAGATGATATCGAGGTGACTATGGACAAAGTCCTCTCGACACTCCAGAAAGGAGGAGAATCTGTACGGGATTACATAGAGAGGTTTCACAATCTTTCTCTTATGTGCCCTGCGGGCATGCCTTTGCCTATGTTACTTCAGACATGTAGGAATAACTTTCTCAACAAAGTGAAAGTTTGCATAAGAGCCGTCAAAGCTCACACTTGGAAGGAGCTTATTGAATAAGCTGAGATAGCTGAGAATCAACTAAAGTGTTTGAGACCCGCAAAAATAGGTGGGAAATCAACAACAAAATCCATGACACGGCTGAATCTTCCAATACATTAGCGTTGTAAGTATATGGAGGAACTTGATCAAAGAAGGGTAACTCCAACAGAACAACAGAGTATCAGAGACAATACTCCTTTAAGGATGAGCACGTGGTGACAATCTTTCACTTGCTCAACAAGCGCTACAAGCTCAAGTTGCCAGAGGTTAGACGCCCAGATGAAGTGGGACAAACAAATGATCCCAACTATTATCTTTTTCATAGGATGATTCATCATCCTACTTGCAGGTGCAAGGTCCTTAACAACAAAATCCAAGCATTAATTGAAGCGAGTGTTTTGGCTCTAAAGTCAAAACATAAAAAGGTCACTGCCTAACTCCTATCCTAAAGGGAGTATGGAGGTAGTCTACTCTACTTCCAAAAGCCATGGATCTTATCCCATCAATGGCTAAAGCAATGGGACTCAAGTCAGTTTAAAGCTAAAGGCAAGTCTTTCAATGTCTCTCACAGCAGATGACACAACACCAGCAACTCCTCATAGTAACTCTGAAGAGGAGACAACCATCTCAGGCACTATTTGATAGCCGACAGGTACTCGGTCTGGCAAATAATACTTGCGACAGTACAACTAGGCCCTTGATGAGACACAACAGCTAACGACGTTGGGAAATGAGTAGGGAGTTGGAATATGTCATTTTACCAATCAAATGGGACAACCTTTCATAGTAGAGACTGTTTACTCAAGAGAAGCTTATCGCCTAGCAAATCCAAACAGTGACACGCTCCTGATGACATGTCACCCCGATCCTTGAAGTATGTAACACAGTATCAATACTCGATACGATGTACAAAGTTGATTTAACCTTCCTTCTAGTTAGATTGAGCCAGTTCTAGGGTCAGATATTATTTTCCAATATTTTAGATTTTTCAGAATTTTCTAAAATTTTTCTAGATTATTTTGAAAATTTCAGTAGTCGGTATCGACCGATATTGATAGTCAGCTTTAGAATTTTTAGTCCACAAATGGAGTTGACTTCCTAGAATCTATTTTCACCTTGTGTCATAGAATCATATTTTCTATGTTAGGATATGTTTGAGAATTTTTCTGAATTTATCAAAAATTTGGTCAACCGGTGTCGCCCAGTATCGGTGAAACCTTTCAGGATTTTTAACTTGCAAATCAGACTGAATTTCCTCAAACAGATTTTATATTATTTCTCAAGATAACATTCTCTATTTTACAAAATTTTTGGGATTCGTTTGAAACTAGTTCAATTTTGACCCAATTAAAATATTCATTAAATAATATTAATTTAATATATTCTTTATTTTCTTTTTTCCTAATTCTTCTATTTCATCCCCCTTAAGCCAACTGCCTCAACCCACTGCCATTCTTCTCTCTTCCCCTTTAAATCTTTCCCTAATCTCTCTCTCTTCCCTCTTTTCTCCTCAATTTCTCCCCCTCTCTCCCTCTCTCTGTCTAGACCTGGGGGACCTAATCCGTCGCCAGCGGCCAGGCCAGGCCAGGCCACCAGTGCCAGGCCGTCACGGGGGCCATCACTAGCCGCGCCCCCAGCCCAGGCGCCACCCTCCCCCCTCCTCCTTCTCTTCTTCTTCTTCTTCGTTTTGTGCTTCCTTGCTTCCTCCCCCCTCTCTCTCACTCTCTCTTTTTCCTTCTTTCTTCTCTCCCCATATCTCTCTCTCTCTCTCTCTCTCTCTTTTTCTGTGTGTCGCCACCGGCGAGGCCAGGCTGGGCCTGGCTGCCAGCTAAGCCTACCCCTCTCTTCACTCTCTTTATCTCTCTCTCTCTCTTTCATTTTGGGGTTAAACCCAATAACCCACTTATCCTAAACCTATTAAACCCAATACCCATATCCACTTAATTATATGAGCTTGGGTTGTGGATCGAACCCGACCCGTTAAGAGCCTAAACCCACTTTTAAAGCAATAAAGATAAAATTACAAGAAACCCCTAATAATTTAAAGTCTTTGCATTTTTATCCTATTATTTCATATTTAACCCATTTTTATATCCGAAGCATCCGGAGTCTGATTTGGATAATTCTGGAGCAATTACGATCGTAGGAAGACAAGCGACGTTCCTGTAATAGCTATGTGAGTGTTTTTCCTTTATAAAGTATATTTTGTCATAGTGAATGAAAAAGATTGATTGCTTTAGTTAATAAGTCGTGCTTATGGGTAAATCACTGTAATTAATATTTAATAACTTGTAATTAGTGAGAAATCATTGTAATAAGAATATGCATGATGTTTTAGTAAACCTAATCAATAAAATAATATTTTAATTTATTTCATGATTTAATATAAATGATTATATTAGATGGTCAATTAAAGGGATTTTAGATTAATAAATATGAGAATAATTATTTAAATGGTTGTGAATAGAACTTGTAAATATTTTACCTGTGATATTGATCATAATCATAATAATAAATACGGATATTTATATATATAGATATATCTATTCTACATAATATTATTACATCTATTACATAGGACATTGTCATTTCATGTACATCTATTCAGTTACCCCGATACCATTACATGTACCCTGATACACGAATACTCTATCATATTATACATTATTATTGTTACATGGATACTTGACACCGTTAATTCATGCACTGGTATCAATGTTACACGGACATTGTTATCATCGTTACATGAACACTCGATTACTCTGGACACTGCTATTTTATATAGACACCGGTTGCACTACATACTATTATTTCATGTATTTGTATCACTTGATTACATTGATACATTATACTTCTACTTCTGATACTTGTATCACCGTTACATAGGTACTTTACGCTATAATTACATGTACTCATCACATGGGTTCATCTGTCTACATGTATTGATTGTTTCTATATTCCTGTTGCAGGGATCACTGTTTGTATTATATGAATTATTGCTACATGGATATTTTTATATTCCTGTCACATGATTGTTTCCCTTACTGATTAGTCTCTAATTTTGCATAATTTTTATCACATCCGCATATTTATTTGATATAAAATTATGCTAATAAAGCTTTGCTTGCTTGATCCTGAAGAAGAAGACCCTAAAATCACCATTTAATGGGTGATTAAAGGCCTACCAAGTAGCCATTGACTTTAGAGTGGAGATTTTATCAGCCCAGGGCATCAAATTTAGAAACCAAAAGATCCACCTGATAGAGGACAAACAGGACGACACGCTGCCCGAAGCCAAGCGCGCGCCGCCCTGGCATGGCCGCAGAAACGAGGCCTGGGCCGCGTTTTCGCGACCATACGGGCGCGGACGCGCTCGGGTTTTGGGCCAGGGGTTGTCCCCCTGGCCTTCTTTCCCCTGGTGCCTATAAATACCCCCTGGGGTCTGAAGAGAAGGAGATCCAGAGTTTAGAGTATTGTTGTAATCTTGTTTTTAGGATTGTAGTTGTTTTTGTTTCCTTCTTCTTCTAGTTTTAATTTAGCCATTAGAGTGAAAGAAAGAGAGTGTGTAAGAGTTGTATTTGAAGGTGACAAGCTAATACAAGTAACTACTTCTCTTTCTTCTTTCTATTTACTTGTATTTTTTCAATTGCTTTTACTTTCTTGTTGTAGTGTAACTCCCTTTCTCTTTACTTTTTTTCCTTTGTTGTTTCTTTTACTATCATGTCTAATTAACTCTTCCATTGCATGGCTAACTAACTACTAACCTACTAATCTCTAATCACTTGATTAATAAACCCAAATGAGTCAATAATGTCAAATAAGCATTGTGCAAACAAGAGCTATGATATCTTAAGACGAGGGTTCTAACTCTAACTTACATTCAAGTATTCACTTTCTTATATTTCATGCTTAACGGGTTTTTGATGATCTATGGATTGTATGCTTTACTTATTTTTGTAAGTTAGAGATTTTCCTTTTAACTTTGTCGATACCATTAGTACACTTGTGTCTTCCCGTATTCTCGCCTTCAATTGGATCTTGATAAGGGAATGTCCAAGTTTTTGCCGTGTTAAGCTAAATTATAGGAAGAACTTTCACTTGATTTTCACGTGAATAGTTCCTATGCATAAGGGGTATGCTTGCCTATGATCCATCGTGAGGCTACATCTTCAAGAAGTTAGGGATTAGTGGGAGCACTTAGTAGAAAGTTAGCCATGCATTTTTACCATTAAGAAAATCTAACTTTACAAACCACCAAATCATTCTAAAATAATTCTTGAAACTAACTTGTTTTTATTTTCCAATTCTTTATTTGAAACAAAAATACTTTCTCTTTTCTTGAACAAAGAAGCCACATCAAGCTTTCATCGCTCTCCCTCCTTGTGGATACGACCTGTATAGCCACTCGCTACTACGAAAGAATTGCAAAAGCAGTAACATCAACCCACACTCTTTTTACTTATTCTTATGCTTGCTTTTTGCCGATCAGTTACTGATATTGGTATTCCCATTACTGAATATGTGAGCTGTTGATATGCGATGTGTCAAACTAAGTGCAACGTCTATCCAAGCAATGGGGGCCACCTCTAGAATCCCACATCTCTTGTTTTCCGTTTCCCATTATCATGTTTCATGTTATCAACAGAGCTCATATCCGGTTATCGTGTTACATGTACCATGCACTGTTCTTGTTCTTGATATATTGTATAGTTTAAATATAATAAATACAACATGGGGATGGGGGAGACTTGATAGTTGACTAGGCATTGTCGGGTGGATGTCTGGATCCATTGTTAGTCCCACTACAGGGGATATGGTAGTGCTGGCTATCTTCCTGTTTCCTGTTTTTCGTTACTTGTTTCACCCTAGCAGGTTGGCCCTGATCACAGCAGCCAGGGAGTCTTGGTAAGGCCGTGAATAATATATAAATGGTTTAACTTTATTGCCAGTAGTACCATAAACTTCCTGATGACTAACCTATTATTTTGATAGCACAGTCCGGATATATAAACTGATAGTAATGACATAAAATTAGATACTATTGTGGTAATAACACTGTTATAACATGCTAGCTATTGATGATATTAAAATATATCACTTGTATATTTTTCATGATTGTTATTATCATTATACTGTATTATTAGTATTTAAACATGTATTATATATTATGATTATGATTGTGTTACTATATTATATATATTACTGCTTCCTTTATTTTACCACTCCCTAAGTTGCTTTCTGATGACCCTAGGTTTGTTTGCCCAGGTTGGAGATTCGGGTTTTCGTAGCACATGATATTTCTCGAGAAATTATCTTAACACCATCACTTTTTTTTATTCATAGGTACCTTAATTATTTATTTTCATTTCCTCATTTATCCCTGTTTCTATATTTATTATGATCACTGACCCCTTTTGCAGGTATTTTTGTACTTATTTAATGCAGAAATTATTGTATATATAGTGTATATTCCCTATACTGAGGCTTAGCGTACGTACGTGAGGGCATTTTCGCCCTGCATATGTACGTCACCGTAGCGTCCCCGTACTCTCGGGATCGGGATGTTACATGATAATCAATGGCAAGTGCTATCCATGATCACATTAACACTATACCTCTGATCAAAGAAGTACTATACATGATCATGTTAATATTACACCTTTGATCATCAAGTCGGACTCGTCAGACTGTTTCATCTCCTTAAGGAGTCTCTTTCCCCAGGTGGAACCAATTTCAACCATCTCCGCATTTTTCTTTCGGCAGATCGGTTCAGCTTCATGACAATCTTGAATGAGCCGAATTCATCGAAGAAGGTTCTTGATGCATCCTTGCAGGACCTTTCTAGTATTTCCACATTCATGTCTAGATTCAAGTAGCTGTGACTAGAGTCTTGATTATGATGAACAAAAGTAAAACTCCACGAGGAATCTCGACTTAATCGATATATTCCCTGTGAAGTTTGTACTCCATATTTAGACACGAAGATCAGCTGAGAACCAGACTCTTGACGAACAAAAGGTGACGCACCACGAGGAATGTTGATCATACATGTACGTTGCATGTTTTCATATCATATGTCTCACACTATTGCATATTTATTTAAATAAAACTCTGTTATTAATGTATTTTCATGTTTATGACATGTAGGATAATTATGGATGAAAAAAGAGAGATAGACAGATTTATTCAATTAAATTCAAAAGTTCAAAAGAAAGGAGATCGATTCAAATTCAGAAGTTCTAAAGGCCATCTTATCTGAAGACCGGGTATATCAGATGAGATAATATCATTCAAATTTAAAGAAAAAATAGATTAGAAGAAGATCCTATCTGTTTCACTGAGGATAAAGAGATAGACCGTCAAATCTAAAGCTGAAATTAAAAATCCAAAGGGATAAATGGAAAGAGAGAAGATCAACGGATGAGATGAAGCAATTTAGACTCGGACTCAGACTAGATACATTTTCGTATTTGAATCTTAACTTTCGCTACTAAAACTCCAATCTGATGATTCAAGATGATGTAGAAAGAAGACTAAAACAGCTACAACTCTTACATTGATCGCTGTTTCTAATTCTATTATTTGATAAGTTATATTCAACAATCAATACGCCAACAAATTGTAGATCAGAATTGAACATCCACATCAAATCAAGTTTGGAGATAGGGGAAAAATTCAGAATGCAATAGATAATCCCAATTCCTAGCCTTTATTTAATCCAAAAAATATATCCCAAATTCTTCGAATACAAGGAAAAAGTTGTGCTCAGCAAAAATATTAGACATGATGAATTTGAAAAACTGAGAACTATAAAAGAGGGAAAATAGAGTATTTACCGTCCATGAAGAATTCAGGGGAAAGTTCCTACCAAAGTTTGGCTATCTGGCCGAGATTTTAGCTGCCTGCCCGAATTCCTATCTCGAACTTTGTGGATCTGGTGGCTGAGGTCTCTAGAACTCCTCTCCTGGCTGTAAAACGCCCTGGTTTGAGAGGTTGTATTCGGATTTGTGAGAAACAAAAGAAAGTTGAAATTAATTTATATAGAAGATGTATATATGCTTTTCCTAAAACTTTCCTTCATTTTAATTTCAGATTCAGATTTTGAATCCTAGAAGATCTTGGAAACTAAATTCTCTTGGGAAGAGATGAGGGACTTTTGAAATTTGAATTTTGAAAAATTTTAAAAAATTTTAAACTTTTTAAGAGGATGAAATAAAGAAGATAAAAACAAGAAAAGGATAAAGTAAAAAAAAATTTAAGAGAAGATTTTAAAAAAATTCAAAAAGAAGATTTGACCCTCCCCCTTATCTAAATTGTACTATGTCCCCACGCACAAAATCCAGATTAAGAATCACCCCAAAATTTTCAAATTTGAACAAGAAATCCATTTTTAAATCAAGATTATTATTTATCACAAAACAATTGAATTTTGAAAAGTACATATCTCGGGAACGGATCCAGAAAAATAGATATTTTGGAAAGTGTACTCCTGGAAGATTACTGATCAAACGCCTACTAGAGTTCGGCTAGCTGGCCGAACATTCGACTGTTGGGTTGAACTTCTGGTTCTTTGATGTTCTGTCATTTGGTACTCATATTTGTGGTGATTTGTGGTTCATCTAGGGATATTGAATTAGTCTACAGAGAGGGATACCTGACATACAGAAGACATAAGTTAGTACTAAAGAAAATTAAAAATAGAAATATAATACAAGTCAGTTAGAAAACTTGGGTTGCCTCCCAAGAAGTGCTTTAAGTTATACTCATTAGGTAGACTTCCTGCTGTACTTCATGGAGGCTCATGGACGAAGGTGTTAGCCTCGATAAGCTTTTTGTAATCTTTTGGACTTTCTTCTATATTTGGTTTGGCAGTGCAGCTTTTAAGCAGAAAATTTGCTTCTCAATTTTTTCATTCTTGGACTTGGGCTGATTGGACTCTTTACTAAGCAACTTTTGAGGCTCCTCTTTTGGCACTTTAACTAATTTCTTGTCCTTGGTATCAATTTTGAAGCATTCCTCGATATTCGATGGTTGTGGCGTGGCCTTAAAAATTTTGAAAGTAACTTGCTCATCTTGCACTCGAAGGATGAGTTCTCTTTTTTTCACATCAATCAAAGTTCTTCCTGCGACTAACAAAGGTCAGCCGAATATGAGAGGAACGTTACTGTCTTCCTCCATGTCAAGTATGAAAAATCTGTAAGGAAATAGAAATTGTAATCCTTAACAAGCACATCTTCAATAACACCAAGCGGGTACTTTATCGATCTATCCGCCAATTGGAGTGAGACAATAGTCTGCTTCAGTTCTCCCAAACTCAATGCCCTGAAAATAGAGAGAGGCATTAAATTTATACTTGCGCTAAGATCACATAAGACAGTATCAAATTTTAAATTTCCTATAATGAAAGGTATAAAAAAACTCCCTGAATCCTTAAGCTTTGGAGGAAGCTTGTTTAGCAGAATAGCGCTGCATTATTCATTGCACATTATTGTTTCATGATCCTCTAGTTTTCTTTATTTCTTAGGATCTCCTTTATAAACTTTGCGTACTTGGCGATCAGTGCTAGGGCCTGGGCAAAAGGAATATTAATATGCAGTTTTTTAAAATATTTAGAAATTGAACAAACTGCTTATCTCTAGTTTTTTTAATTGTGTTTCTGGGGGAATGGAAGTGGGGAACATATGAGGACCTTGCAGAACCTGAGAATCTCCCAGAGTTCGGCTACCTGGCCGAAGTTTCAGCTAGCTGGCCAAATTTTGGCTCTATATATCTTCTGTCTTCCTCTCTTTTTCTGCCAGTGTCTGTTGGAGTAAGTTTTTTTCTCTGGAGACTTGGTCCTGTGCTAGGGATTTTTCACTTCTTAACGTGATTGTCTTGACGTATTCTTTAGGATTTACCTCCATGTTGCTTGGTAACAATCCCTGTGGTCGATTGGACAGCAGGCTGAAAATCTGACTCATCTGTACCTCTAGGTTATGAATTGCGCCTGCTTGGTTCTTCAGGTTAGTGTCTGTGGTTGTCATGAATGTTTGTGTAGTGGCAGCAAGCTGTTACATTATCTAGGCCTGGCTTCTTCTCTTGTGGTGGTGGTGGTGGCCTTAGTTGTTATTGCTGAAAGTTGTTCGCCCTTGGAGCACTGTTATTGTTGTTTTCACCCCATCCTAAATTAGGATGATTCCTCCAAGCTGGTGTGTACGTGTTCGAATAGGGGTTATTATTCCTCTGGAAGTTGTTCATGAAGTTTGCCTGCTCGTTTGAAGGAAACCCAAAGTTGCCAATTTGCCCTTCATTGGCTGGTTGTCCTACAGCAAATTCATCATATGGAGGGTTTTGAGTTTGGATGGTATTACATTAGTTGCATCGAGTTTCTTTGTTAACAATGCAAGTTGTGTATGTATTGCAAAGATTACATCTATCTCATGTACCACGGCTGCCTTCCTTGGCATCGCTCGATCTGATTGGCACTGGTAGCTATTTGAGGCCATCTCCTCAAGAAGCTCATATACCTCATCACATTCCTTGCACATGAGTGCTCCTCCCGCGACTGCATCAATTATTATCTTAGTATTTGGATTCAATTCATTGTAGGATAATTGGATCCTCCCACCGAGCAAGAAGTCTGTGATGTGGGACTTTCTTGATCAATCCTTTGTACCTTTCCCAAGCTTCATAGATACTTTTAGATTCAAGTTTAGTGAAAGTTATGAGATCATCTCGCAGTTTTGTCGCTTTAGATGGAGGGAAGTATTTTGTGAGAAACTTATTCACCATCTCATCCCATGTTGCTATGGTATTCTTAGATAAGGAATTGAAGCATGTCTTCACTTTATCCTTCAAAGAAAATAAAAAAAAGTTTCAGCTTAATTACCTCTGGAGATACACCATTTATTCTTTGTGTGTCGCATATCTCTAGAAAACTAGAGATGTGTTCGTTAGGGTTGCCATGTGGGAATCCCCTAAATTGACATGTGTGTTGCACCATTTGAATTAACCCCAACTTCAGTTCAAAGTTGTTTGCTTGAATTATCGGTGCAATGATGCATGAATTGGCTCTAGTAAGAGAGGGAACAGTGTAATCCCTCAAAGCTTTTCTCTCGTTTTATTCTGCTATTATTTTTTCTCGATCTCATCTCTCCTTGAGCAAGTGTCTGAAGGTTCTGTCAATCTTTGGGTCAGGTTCTATAAGTTCTTTATTCCTAGAATGTCTCATCTACTCGTAACTGTAAATCAGAAGAAAACTCAACTCCGTTCAAAACAGAAATTCGGCTACCTGGCCAAAATTTCAGCTACCGGGCCGAACTCTGTGCTCTGTTGAGGTTGAACTTCCTGTAATCTGCAGTGAAGTAATTTTTATATTAGATCTGCAGATAGAATTCAAAGCAGAATAGTAATCAATATTATTGATATTAAAAATTATACAATCCCCGGCAACGACGCCAAAAACTTGATGAGCGGATTCGAATGACAAGTGTACCAATCGTTTTCAAGTAATACAATAGTGAGTAGAGTATCGTTCCCACGATGATTGTTGTTCAAGTACCAACTTAATATTTTCTATTTGTATTTGAATAATCAATTTAGTTGAAAGATGTTGTAAACTATTACTAAAAAGGTTTATTTTAATTATGAAAAAAATAAGGGTAATGATTTTGGTAATTGTAATCAAGTAAAATATTATGCTTGTGCTAATTCATCCTATTTATGCTGACAATCAGAATTTCTTATCCTAATCAGTGTTTTCTCTCAAACAATACCATTTCTATCTTCTAAATGTAGAATCCACAATCTCTCGATCTAGTAGATTGCTAGTTAAAGGATGCATTAAGTGTGATGGATATTCTCACTTGACTGCACAACTCTTACGTCTCAACGTTTCGAGTTATGGTTGTTAATCCTAGAAGCTTTTGCTAATTTATCTCCTCTCAGACTCTAACCTGACCTTTTAATTAATTATGTGCACCAATTATAGCATAAAGCACTAGATTTAACAATTTAGCATATAAAAGATTTAAACTTTATAAACACATAAGAGAATTTACACAAAATATAATCTTATATCATCATTACAATCCCTACATCGTGCCCTTAGTTATGAAAAATTAATTCATAACTAAGAAAATAGAGCACATTATAATATTGAAAGATTTCATGGAATAGAATAAATTAAAAGAAAAGTAAAAGAAAGGTAAGAGAGCATGAATAAGGATGAAGCCTTGACGAAATTCCTGCTGAAAGTATTCTAAGATTTAATAGCTACCAGTAAAATTTTATTGATTTTCGTTCAAAATAAAAGAGAGAATAAAATTGCATATTGTACAAGAGGCTTAGCAGCGTTTATATAGAACAGAGATCAGTAGAACCCTAGTCGAATACAAAAACCTAAATTTCTTAATTTACACGAATTTCTGAAAAATTTTATCCATAAGCACCACCAGAGTTCGGCCAGCTGGTCGAAAATTTAGCTGACTGACCAAACTTCTTGCTGTATTGGCGCTCTGCGTTTTGACTCGTGTTAATGTCTGAGTTGGCCTTCCCGTTGACTGGTCCATGGCTAATTGGCCAAATTATACGACTGGGTGGCCAAACTCTTGGTCCATTTCAGTCCCAGATTTTTGTAAAATTTTTGATTTTGCGTGAAGGCTCTATTGAGATGTTCCATTTCTGCTTCAGATCTCTAGTTCCGCATTTCTTTTATTCATTTGATATCGCTAATTTGTTAATTTTTGCTCTTTTTCTTCTAATTTACTCTTGACCTAAAATCTGCAAAATAATACTAACAAAATACTCATGCAGCGTTAAATATGGCAAATAATAGGCATAAAATGTGATATAAAATATGTATTAAATCACACTCATCAATGTCTTTGCCTATGTTGCTTCAGAATGTAGGTAAAACTTTCTCGACAAAGTGAAAGTTCACATGGGAGCTGTCAAAGCTAACACTTGAAAGGAGCTTGTTGAATAAGCTGAGATAGTTGAGAAATTAGCTAAAAAATTTGAGACCCTCAAAAGCTGGTGGCGAATCAACAGCAAAAGCCATGACACGACAGAATCTTCTGATATATTAACATTAAAGTATATGGAAAAACTCGATCAAAGAAGGGTAACTCCAACAGAACAATGGAGTATCAGAGACAATACTCCTTCAAGGATGAGCATGTGGTGATAATCTTCCACTTGCTCAACAAGCGCAACAAGCTTAAGTTCCCAGAGGCTAGATGCCCGAACGAAGTGGGACGAATGAATGATCCCAACTAAAAGCTAGATGCCCAAACGAATCCCTAACAATTATCTTTTTCATAGGATGGTTCATCATCCTACTTGCAGGTGCAATGTCCTTGAGGACAAAATCCAAGCACTAATTGAAGTGAGTATTTTGGCTTTAAAGTCAAAACATAAAAGGGCCACTGCATAACCCCTATCCTGAAAGGGAGTATGGAGGTAGTCAACTCTACTTCCAAAAGCCATGGATCTTATCCCATTAACGGCTAAAGCAACGGAACTCAAGCCAGTTTAAAGCTAAAGGCAAGTCTTGCAATGTCTCTCACAGCAGATGACACTGTACCAGCAACTCCTCCCAGTAGCTCTGAAGAGGAGACAACCGTCTCAGTCGCTATTTGATAGCCGACAGGTACTCGATCTAGCACATAGTACTTGTGATAGTACAACCAGACCCTCGATGAGACACAACAGCTAACGACGTTGGGAAATGCGCAGGGGGTTGGAATATGTCATTCCACCAATCAAATGGGAAACCTTTTATAGTGGAGATTGTTTACTCTAATCAAAGAAGTACTACTGTTAACATTACACCTTTGATCATCAAGTTGGACTCGTCCGACTATTTCATCTCCTCAAGGAGTCTCTTTCCTCAGGTGGAATCATTTTCAACCATCTTTGTATTCTTCTTTCAGCAAATTAGTTCAGCTTCATGACAATCTTGAATGAGCCAAATTCATCGAAGAAGGTTCGTGACGTATTCTTGCAGGATCTTTCTAGTGTTTCCACATTCATGTCTAGATTTGATGATCAGCTGTGACTAGAGTCTTGATTATGATGAATAAAAGTAAAAACTTCACAAGGAATCTAACCTTACTCGGTATATTCCTGTGAAGTTTGTACTCCACATCTAGACATGAAGATCAGTTGAGAAGCAGAGTCTTGATGAATAAAAAGTGATGCTCCACGAGGAATATCGATCTACCCGATAAATTTTTCATGAATTTTAGACTTAACTCTTTAATCCCTAGCGAGATTTTAGAGGTCACCAGTGGTATACGAAAATGTTCGCTTCATGATTTGAAGCCTTCAGTGAATAAG
The DNA here is from genome assembly GCA_038442645.1 of Agave tequilana. NCBI lineage: Eukaryota > Viridiplantae > Streptophyta > Magnoliopsida > Asparagales > Asparagaceae > Agave > Agave tequilana. The sequence continues at coordinate 82,957 of JAVJIF010005737.1, read as the reverse complement.
ACCAGAGGAAAATATTGGCTTCTAAGCCTACTATAAAGTTCTCAACAACCCATCATGCTGAGCAGAAGAGCATGGCTAGCCCAACTCAAATGGTAGTTGGTAAAGTCACACCAAACCCGTTGAAGTTTTATCTTGTCTCGCCTCAACTGGCTAACCTCACTCCACTAGCTAGCATCACCTGAAGAGGTTAGCCTCGCCTCAACTGACTAACCTCGCCTGAGGAGGCTAGCCTCGCCTCCACTGGATTTAAGGTAACCACCCTACTAAGTTAGTGGGAGGATTAAAGGGTAGTTACATCCATGATCCCTCATTAAGAGGAGATAATCAAAAATATCATAACTCCCTATTGAGCCTATAAATAGCATACTAGTAGGTTAGGCTCAAGGTCTTGAAAAAAATTCAAGTCCAAGCGTGCTTTTTGAAGAGCATAAAGCTTCTTTGGTGGCTTCAAAGTTTAAACTAATAAGAGATCTACTCTCTTACTTCTAAGAATTTAGAAAACCACTTCTCTAATCCTACAAAGATAAATTCCAGAAGCTAATGCCCTAAGTTCTTCCTCTCTCAAGGAATCTCCAGAATCAGGCGTAAGGAATTTCAAAACAGTAGCATTCAAAGATCGATTGCTCGCATCGTCAATAGAACAAAGTGGTCGCACACTGACCAGACTTTCATCAGCACACTTCTCCAGAAATCTCAGTAGAAAATTCTTATAATTCTCCTGTTTAATTACTTGTAATTTTCTATAACAATTTTGTAAGTTTTTGTAACACCCCATTCCCGGAATAAGTACTTAGTTACATATTCAAATTTTTTATCATATTTTTCGATTTATTTTCCATATTTGTTTTTGTTTTATGATTATTTATGTGATCGTTTTGCATGGGATCCGAATTCGTGGACTCAAAGTCAAATCTAGTCTGAACTGGGGACTCAATCCTAGTGTATTACACAATTTGATCTTTTTACCAGTCAGATTTAACTGATTTTAGTTTAAAATATCATTTTTTAATATTTTAAATTTTTTATAATTTTCTAGAATTTATCCAAATTAAATTACAAAATCTTCAAAAATCAGTGTCGACTGGTATCGCTGGTCGTCAATTCCAGAATTTTTAATTTACAAAAGGAGTTAAATTTCTAAAATTCACTTTCATATTATTTCTTAGAATCATATTTCTACTTTAATATATTTTTGGTGATTTTTCTGAATTTATCAAAACTCGGCCAGACTTGGTGTCGGCCGGTATCTCCGGTTGATTCCAAGATTTTTAATTTGAAAATGAGATTAAATTTCTAAAAATCAATTTCATTTTATTTCTCAAAATGATGTTTTCTACCTCTATGTATTTTTTGAAAATTTTCTTATTTACTCAAAATTTATCCTATTATAATAATATATTTATTTTCGATTTTTCTTCCTCTTTCTTTCTTCCCTTTCTCCTCTTTCTTTCTTTTTCTTTTCCCTGGCTCCCACATGGCCGAGCCACTCCCCCCACCTGCCTTTTCATGTGGCCTTCCCCCTAATCACATCTCTCTCACTCTCTCTCTTACCTATCTCTTTCTCTATCGCTCTCCCAATCTCTCCTCTCTCCTCTGAAGAGCGGCGACCCCTTCTCCCTCCGGCGACCTTTAGCCGGCAAACCCCATGCTGACGACCACCCCTAGTGATGACAACCTCCTCTCCCCCAATCTCTCCTCCTCTCTCAACCCCAACACCTCCATCTCTATCTTCTTCTTCTCCACTAAACTATCACCTCCACTTTTACCATCACCTCAGCCACCAACCTCCTCCAGCCATATCCACCTCCGGCGAACCCCCATCACAAGCGACACCTCCTCGACCTCCCGTTTGGTCGGCCACCTCCTCTCCAATCACAACCTTAACAACAACTACATCACAATCCTCCATCTCCCCTTCTTCTTCTTCTTTAATTAACCACTCCACCCAAATCCACCACCTCAAATCATCACCACTACCATCACCTCTCCACCACTACACCACCACCCCATCCACCATCATCCCTATCAAAACCACCAGCACCACACTATCATCTTCACCTCTATCAACACCCAACTTCCCTCCCCCTCCTTGGGGCGGTCGACTGCCACCCCTGGCCTGCGCCAGCCATGGTGGTCGGCGCTGCCTCCCCGATGCCACCTGGCCCCATGGCAGGGTTATGGGGCCCTGTGCGTGAGTAGGAGACTGCTGCCCAACCCCTTTCTCTCCCGGTTCCCTTTCTCTATCTCTCGTGTACTCTCTCTCCTCTCTATTGCTCTCTCTTGTTTCTCTCTCCTCTCCTCTCTTATTCCCTCTAACTATATATAATATATTTTAATATATTTATTGGCGGCCCATGCACGTGTTTCTGGGATTCTAGATTACACGATTTTTTCAAAGATTTTAGGCGAGCGTTCTCGCCTTTTCTGGGTTTTCCTACTTTGGCGGGTGATTGTACTTTACTCATGTAAATTGTGTAATTTTTAGGACTGTATATTTGTATTGGTGTATTTGTATTCTGTGTGGACACGTGTGTGTACCATTGTGAGTGTGTATCAGTATTTGTATATGGCTAAGTGCCTAGGACTATACATGTATTAGATTTGTGACGAATGCATGTATTAGTATGGTTTACTTTCTGTACATATACATTGCCTGTGATGTGCTTTATTACTATTTTATATCATACGTGGCCAACCCTTCGTGGTCGTTTAGCCTCCGGGCCCTCTACTCGGTCTCCGAGCCCTATCAGCCTCTGGCCTCTTCACTCAGCCTCAGGGCTTCACCACTCCATGGTAGTCTAGTTATTATCATATTTTATATGTGTGCTCGTGTGTTACTAACATCTCATGCAGGTACCTACTCGGCCTTCGTGCCAGCCCACTTTTCGAGCTACCTAATAGGAATTGGCCTTGCACCCTTTGGGTTTCATGGTAGCCAGGAGTGCGTTCAGACCATTAGGTGTCTCAGCTCCGCCTGGTAGGCGAGCCTAGCGCTCAGCGCTCTATCTTTAACTCCATCCAAGTATAGTTACGTCGTGAGCGATATTTGTACAATATCGTGGCTTCACTGTAAGCGGTAACTACGCCGGGCGTGATAGCGTATAGCACTGTGCGCTAACTTCGCTCCAGCTTACTTAGTTCCACTTGATTGTTTTTTTGTCTGCTCGCTGACTTTATTCCTACCTTGCTCAGCCTCTGGGCTTTCCTACTCTGCTGATAGCTTAGTTAATACCTGTTTTATACGTGTGTATGATACTGATACTTCCGCGGGTACCTACTTGGCCTTCGGGCTTATTAGCCCTTTGGGCTCTCACCCACTTCATCGAAAGAGCGAGTGCGTTCAAACTGTCAGGTCTTTTAGCGACGTCTGGTAGGCGGACCTATCAGCGCTTTGCTATAACTGCATTCACACGTAGTACACTATGAATGCAGCTTTGCCACACCCAGTAGTATAGTGTTCATGTGCTCACTTCGTCGTGTGTGTTTAGCCGTGCCGCGAGTGGTAACCACGCTGAATGTGATAGCGTCTAGTGTTGTATGTTAGCTTCGCTCCAGCTTGCTTAACTCTGCTTGGATGTACGCTTGCTTGCTTACCCACTTGTCTGCTTGATAATCTAACTATTATACTTTGCTTGATGGTTGTGAAGAGTATAAAACCATTACTTATAGTATTTTTCAAAATTGTATTATTTTTCTGTATTCGTGCCGATCTCCTGTATCAGTACCATTTTCTTGTTTTCGTACTAATCCCCTTATCGGTACAGTTTTTTTGTATTCGTACCGATCCCCTGTATCGGCACTATTTTCCTGTATAGCGATATCTACTATGCTTATTACTAAATATGTTATTACTTGACACCTACTCATGCATGTTATCACCTGACACCTGTTTGATGTCAATTATCATCTGCCACCTGATATATTATTACTTGACTTGAGATTATCATATTTTGAGAATCCTGTCCTGCTATCATTTATTATATACATTGACCTATATTTCTAGTAATTATGTACTCCTGTTACCTCTGAACTCTTACACATATCCTACTGCTATTCCTATAATATGATAATTACATAATAATAAACTATAAAAAGAACAACTTACATCGGGTAAAGGAAAAACTGATGGGTTCAAGTGGTGAATATGTTTACAATGGTATTAGTTATGTTATGAAACTAAAACTTTCGGTCCTACCTGAAGGCCTCTAGATTTTTCGAGGGGAGTGCTGACTCCCTATCTCCTGTTATATTCCTAAATTGGCATAATATAAGACCCATTTCCTGTTTGCCCAGCGGCAGGTTCCGGGTCAGCACCAAAACATCCTGGACCATGGTCCCGGGTTTGTACGGGACCCATTGTAAGCATAACCCATTTATCTCATCATCAATTTTTAATAACAACCTCGACTTACTCATATATAGATGTATTTGGGATAGAACGCACGCCTGTACACATACTTAGATATATGGGTCGAACGAGTAATAATAAAAAAAACCTAATTAATAATTTGTCGTGCTGTTTTGTAGTTTGGGTTGTATACACTCAGATTACAGCGAAGTGAGGCATAAGATATATAGATGAGGATTTTCTTGTTTGGATTATTCCTTCGATTTACTTGTCTTATGAAGCCGTAAATTGAGCTTGTACAATTGGTTTTGCTTGTATTCGGTATTATTGGTTATCGATTTTCTATCAATTTTATGTTGCTTTCTTAACTTAGGAGACAACTCAGGTTATATGAACTCAGGATACGGTGATGTGAGATATAGGGTTTACAGATGAGGGTTTCCTTTTTTGGATTATTCCTTCAATGTACTAATCTCACGGAAAGGTAATTTGGGGTTATATAACTGGTTTTGCTATATTTATCTTTCTTACTCCTTGCTTGATCGTGTATGCCTATAATTTAGGCTATATAACCGTGGATCATAGGCAGACTGTCTAGGGTCCTTTTCTTCCAGGCCCCCTTGTTAGGCACTCGAGTTTTCCTTTTTAACTTGTGAGCATCTTCTGTACTGTTCATAATTGTATATTTATTTGTATTTTCGTATTTACGCCTATCGGTGATGTAATATTTTTGTAATATTATGTCACATATTATGATAACTTTGTAATTGTACTGATATGTTGAAATGTATAATGCACCATATACTTTCATACTCTGATTCTTTCTTGTGTTGATGCTTAGCGTATATATGTTAGGGTATTTCTGACCTACGTATATACATCCTATTAATGTCTCCGTATTCGCGGGATCGGGTCGTTACAGTATGGTATTAGAGCTTAGGCTCTCACATCCTTAGTACGTCCAGATGGCAAATTAATGGTAAAGAAATTTGCAAATAGATTGCGTGAATTTCAATTATACAATCTAACTATAAGTATAGAGTTATCTATTTCTTTTTTATCATTCCTTCCTTGATTCTTGAGTCCTTTCTATCTTTTCGTTTTTCCGTTCCCATCTTTTTTATACCAACTTAAGATATGGATAGATTAGAGATGTAGCGGCAGAGTACTGAATGAAGCTATTATACGATCTCTTAGACCAACTCTACGAAGCTCGGGTATTCTCAGAATCGTTCTGCAGTCAAACTATTATCCAGAAGTTAGTATTCAGGTTTCTCTACGATTATTCTATATTCGTGGTTATATCTTTCAGAGCGATCGACGCTCAATATTCAGAATGCTTAACTATCAGTCTTCTTTAATTATATTCAGAATTATTAGAGTTTTCTTTATCTTCGATATTCTAGTTTATTCTCAGAGTAATAGTAAGCATCCATCACATCGAGAATTATACTACAAACTTTTCGTCAAGTACAGCTTCATGTTCCTCAGATAAAGAAGTGATATCGGGTCAGTATTATTTAGCATCGTTCAAAAATTTATACACCAGGAAGTGCAGAAGATGTCCATGTTTTGATTATTGTTCAGTCGACTTGGGAGTGTTACCCTTAGTTATTTATATCGTAATTGGTATAATCCTCGTCCATATCTTTTCTGTGTTCATTTTCCCCTAATCGAAATTTCGAGAACAAAATTTTTATAAGGTGGATGGAATGTAACACCCCGTTCCCAGAATACGTACTTAGTTACATATTTAGATTTTTTGATCATATTTTTTGATTTACTTCATGTATTTTTTGTTTTATGATTATTTATGCGATCGTTTTGCATGAGATCTGGATTCGTGGATTTAGAGTCAACCCTAGTCTGAACCAGGGACCCGATCCTAGTGTATTACTCTTTTTGATCTTTTAATAATCAAATTTGATTGATTTTAGTTTTAAATATTATTTTCTAATATTTTACATTTTTTATGATTTTTTGAAAATTTTCTGAATTAAATTGCAAATTCTTCAAAATCGGAATCGACTGGTATCGCTGGTCGATTCTAGGATTTTTAATTTATAAATGGAGTAAAATTTTTTAAAATATGCTTTTAAATTATTTTTTAGAATCATATTTTCTACTTTAATGTATTTTTGGTGATTATTTTGAATTTATCAAAACTCGGCAGGACTTGGTGTCAGCCGGTATCACTGGTTGATTTAAGAATTTTTAATTTAAAAATGAGATTTAATTTCTAAAAACTGATTTAATATTATTTCTCAGAATGATGTTTTTTACCTCTCGGTATTTTTGGGATTTTTCTGAGTTACTCAAAATTTATCCTATTATAATAATATTTTATATTCGATTTTTCTTCCTTTTTCTTTCTTCCCTTTCTCCTCTTTCTTTCTTTTTCTTTTCCCCTGCTCCCACATGGCCGAGCCACTCCCCCCACCCGCCTTTTCACGTGGCCATCCCCCCAATGACATCTCTCTCACTCACTCTCTTTCAATCTCTATCTATCTCTCTTACATTTCACTTTCTTTGTCTCTCCCCTAATCTCTTCCTCTCTCCTCTGAAGACCCGCGACCCCCTCTCCCTCTGGTGACCTTTGGCTAGCCAACCCCACGCCAGTGACCACCTCTAGTGATGACGGCCGCCTCTCCCCTAATCTATCCTCCTTTCTCAACCCCAACACCCCTATCTTCTTCTTCTCCACTAAACCACGACCTCCACTTTCACCATTACCTCAACCACCAACCTCCTCTAGCTATCTCCAGCTCCAGCAAACCCCCGTCACAGGCGACACCTTCTCGGCCTCATCCTTGGCCGGCCACCTCCTCTCCAATCACCAACATTAACAACAACCTCGACTACATCACCAACCTCCATCTCCCCCTTCTTTTTCTCTTTCTTTTTCTTCTTCAATTAACCACCTTCCCCACCCAATACACCACCTCAAGTCATCACCACTTCCATCACCTCTCCACCACTACACCACCACGCCCATCCACCATCATTCCTACTAAAAACACCATCACGACACCATCATCTTCACCTCCATTAACACCCAACTTCCCTCCCTTCCTTCGGGTGGTCGGCGGCCACCCCTGGCCATGGCCGGCCACCTCCTCGGTGTCACGTAGCCCCACGACAGGGCATGAGGCCTATGCGTGAGCAAGGGGGCTGCTGTCAGCCCCCCTCTCTCCCAGTTCGCTCTATCTATCTCTCATGTACTCTCTCTCCTCTCTTTCTCTCTCCTCTCTATTACTCTCTTGTTTCTCTCTCCCCTCTTTCATTCTCTCTAACTATATATAATATAATTTAATATATTTATTGTCAGCCTGTGGCACGTGTTTCTGTGATTCCAGATTACACGGTATTTTTTTTGAAGATTTTTAGGCGAGTGTTCTTGCCTCTTACTGGGTTTTCCCGCTTAGACGGGTGATCACACACGTGCGCTGCATGTTTTCATATGATATGTGTCACACTGCTGTATTTTTATTTAACTAAAACTCTGCTATTAATATATTTTCATATTTAATGGCATGTAGGGTAATTAAGAAAGAAAAAAAGAGATAGACAAATTTATCCAATTAAATCTAAAAATTCAAAGGAAAGGGGATCGATTCAAATCCAGAGGTTCTAAAGGTCATCCTATCTGAAGACCGGGTATATCAGATGAGATAATATTATTCAAATTCAAAAGAAAAATAGATTAGAAGAAGACCCTATCGGTTTCACTGAGGATAAAGAGATAAATCGTCAAATCTAAAGCTGAAATTTAAAATCTAAAAGGATAAATGGATAGAGAGAAGATCAACGGATGAGATGAAGCAATTTAGACTCAGATTCAGACTGAATATATTTTAGTATTTGAATCATAACTTTGCTATCAAAACTCAAATCTGATGATTCAAGATGATCTAGAAAGAAGACTTAAAAGGGTACAACTCTTACATTGATTACTGTTTCTAATTCTATTATTTGATAAGTTATTTTCAGCAATCAACACGCCAACAAGCTGCAGATTAGAATTGAATATCCATGTCAAATCAAGTTTGGAGATAAGAAGAGGATTCAAATTCAAAAATAGGCAGCTTCCCTTATATTTTCTCAGTTCCTTATCCATTTCTATGCTATAAATACCCCACACATTAGAGGCAGAGGGACCAAAGACTAATATAAGTTTTTCTCTTTATTTTTAAGGTTTAGAATCATTGTTAGATAGTTAATGAGAAGTTGTATCTCAGTTTTTAATTTGTAGTTCAGTCTAGAGACAAGTGAGAGAGAGGAAAAGAGTGATTGTAATCTGAAGTTGAAGTGACATCAATAAAGAATCAAGACCTCTCTTCTTCTTCAATTCCCAGGTATATTTCATTCCATTTACATGTCTTGTTTTACATCAATCATGAGTAGCTGAGCATTTTTCTGGGCTTGCTAATCTATCTCTTATACCCCTTTCTCTTGATTGATTTTCATGAAAGCAACCCCACTTGAATTATTAGTATGCCTAAGTCAAGCTCTGTTCTTGAAGGCACATGAGGATGGGCGTTAAACTTTAAACATTTATTTCAAAAATAAAACTATTTCTAAATCATTTTTATTCCATACTTGCTTCCTCGCTTGATGGTTTAACATTTTATTTTTAATATTGTGCAAAGAAAAGTTTTCAGTCTTTGAAATAAAATCATCTTATTTGTTTTACTTGAACAATTAAAGGAGACTTTGTATTTTGCCTATGACTAGAGTGAAGCATTAAAGCTTTCTTGAGAAAATTAAATACTTGAATTGAAGATTAGCGAGCTCGGATCTTTTTCATAATTTAAATCACAACAAAATTACTCTTAAAGCATTTTCTAAAAAGTCATCTTCTACAAAACCTTCTCCAAATTTTTAAGTTTTCTTTAAATCACTTCTCTACTCTCTATTTTCTTTTCAACTAAAAAATACCAACACCAATCTTTGTTTTTAAAACGATACATTGAAATGCTTTCATCGCATTCCTCCTTAAGGACACGACTTGTTAGCCCAAAGCTACACTGTAATTCTCACTGCATTTTCTTACAATCAACAGGTGATTGTATTTTACTCGTGTAAATTATGTAATTTCTGGGACTGTTGATTGGTCACTGATATTACATATTTATCGTCACATTCTCATATTTATTATTTAATAAACTCTAATATTTAATTATCTTTTTCGCTAATTATGTGCATGGCCTCCACTAAATGAGATAGAGAAGAAACGAGCCCAAAGCCCATTTAAATTCTGATTTAATTCAAAATTAAATCAAATCAAGGATCGAGGCAAATCAGAGGAAATCAAAGAGATAAAACCAGTTGAAAAACCAATTAAATCTGATTTTTACAAATTAATTTGATTAAAGCTAAAAATCAAAGGAGGTTACGTCAAATCTAGCGCTCAAATCTGAAATATTATTGGATAAAGAGAAAAAGGAGGATACTAGGGAGCTGGACTCCCCAGGTGTGGCCATCTGGCCACACCCAGGCCATGAAAACACGGCCCGGGCCGCGTTTCTATGGAAATTTAGTTACGATACGAAAAGTGTTTGCTCTCCTTATCTTCAGATGCTCTCCCCTTTATGCATTTTGCTATAAATACCTGTAAATTCTAAGTATAGAGGGAACAATTCAACAGAGAGCATAGGGTAGGCTATTCTATAATTTATAACTTAGGTTTTTAGTTTTCTTTTATGTAATTTTTATTTTTTTTAATGTAACTAAGTGGAGAGGAAAGTTTCATGAAGGAATGAGAGTGAAGCTTGTACTGAGGATGACACCGGTGTTGGCCCAGAGGCCTTCCACTCTAGTTTTGATGATGAATAACTCATGTAGTTATGTATACTAATAATCTTGTGATTTTAGTTTCAGATCATTAATCAAGTTATTAGTAGGTGATTAGCTTCAACAAGATGATTTGGAAGCTTTCACATGTTGATTCAAGAGCCCGAGCGTCAAAGATCATATATAGCACTTGCTCGGTGGATCAAAGAGTTTTGGATCGAGTCGGCTTGGAGATTGCGCTCTACAAGAAGACATCGGTACCATAGTTTAGTTTTGTGTTTAGATCCAAATTGTAAAGATTAGAATAGTATGATATGCTCAAGTTCACAACACACACGTTTCATGTTTTGGTTTTCGGTCTTTGGTTTAACCGATCTTGGTTTTCATGAATAGATATTATATCAAAACAAGTTTACATGGTTTAGTGTATATTAGATTTGTTCTATATACATGCATGCTTCAACTCTTAGACAAACTTACTTTGATATACTTATTCATGTGTTTTATGTTTTGGTATTTTTAACAAAACATATTTTGGAATTAATGTCAAAAACATGGATATATATATGTTTCATGTATATAGGATTATATCGATATACATCATGCCTAAATGTTGTTTAATATCATGTTTTTGTATTTGGATGAGTTTTGGACAAAATGTATTTTCTATTAAAAAATCCAAGTTTTAGAAAATACAAGTTTTGGATTTTGGTAAAAATGATAAGACACAAAAATGTTTGAAAATGTTTGTTATTTGTGATGAAATTTTTATCACATGTTTATATTTCAATATAAAATGAGAAAACTATTTTTTTATATTTTTACAAGTTTTTATGGATTTATTAGAATATTTTTTCATCCTGTTTTCTGACCCAGGACACTAGCTGACAGGCCAGGTCGGTCGACCGTGCGGTCGGCCAAACCAATGGTCGGTCGACCCAGAGGTCGACCGACGTGCACAGAACTGTGCACGTCTGGCAGCACAGTGGGACGGTCGGCCGGCCGGCCGACCGGACCAGAGAGCAGTGCTCTCTGTTCTTTTTGGTCGACCGGGCGGTCGACCGTCAGTTGCCAACGGTCAAAATCCGACCGTTGGACGGTCGACCGGGCGGTCGACCGACAGGTCATTTCTGGTAGTTTCTGCTGCCAACGGCTATATTTTTCTGGGGGCTATAAATACCCCATTAAAGGCCAGTTTTCTATAAGAATTTTTGTGCGAATTTTTCCTTACTCTCTGGTGTTTTCACAGCAATCAAAAGAAGTTTTTTGATTTAAATTGAACAATCTATTTGGTATTTTTGCTAGGGTTTGGAATATCAAAGAAAAGGGTTTTTGAAAAAGAGTTTTGATTCAACTTCTATATCTTGGTTTCAGTTTTTCCCAAGGATTTTCTTTGTGATTTTGATTTCCATTCCATTGGTTTTCTCCACACTTGAGCTACATCTACTTTCTTATTCTATAGGATCTTTGTGTGGGAGAAAGAGATTGTTTGTGGTTGTTGTTTAGACCACCAAGTTGTAAACCCAATCTTTTCTTGGCTTTGTGCCTTTGGGTTGTATCCCTCAAGTTGTGAGGTGATCCTTGTATTGGTTTGTGCTAATCCCTCAAGTTGTGAGGTGATTGTTGTTGGCTTGGAAGTTGTGCCTTAAGGAGGAGGTTGTGTTTGTAAGGAGAGGAGTTGGGTACTCCTTATAATTGTGATTGCCCCAAATCCTCGGTGGAGGTTCCCTTTGTGAGAGTCCTTTGTGGACAAGCTAGTGGACTTAAAATCCTTCTGGGTGAAGGCGGGGATGTATAGCTGGGTGCTCGAACCTCGAAACATATCTTGTTGTTTACGCTTGATCCATTGACTCTCTCTATCTCTCTCTTTACTTTGTGCCTTGCAACTATTCATATTGTGCATTCATAATTGCTTGGCTTGGTTGTGTGTGCATCACTTGTTGATTGCACTTGAGTGTATTGCATTAAGTTTTTAAATTCCGCATTGAGTTCATAGATTAGCTATATCACCTGTTCACCCCCCTTCTAGGTGATTTTTCAACCGGTGTAAGTTCTTCTTTTCCTCATTTTTATTTGAATCGAATTAAAGTTCCATTTTTATGTTCTTTCTCTTCTTCTTCTCTTACTCTTCTTCTGCCGGTTTTTTATGATAATCCAAATGAAATCTATAGCATCGAACATGCCTTGCCATTGCAAGTGCCCTTGATAGCTTATGGTGATGGATAGCTGTTTTTGTTTATTTTCTACTTTGATTTAAGTTCATAGTTTAAGTCTAGGAACGGGGAAGATCCTATTTGCCATATTTTGCTCACCTTCAAGACGAGATAAGTCTTTGTCAAGGATTCGAGATAAGTTATCAACTGAAAGAGGTATGTAAGTTATTTTAGGTTTTCTTCCTTTCTTTTAATATTTAGTATAGATCACCTTCATCACCAACTATCAACTCTTTATTCTTTTTATTTCTTTGTATAAGCTCATTTTTCATTTTTTTTCACCTTCTCAAACTACCACTTTCTTCTTAACTTAACAATAGACTTTATTTTTCTTTTTTCTTTTTAAGAACAAGAGAAGAACTTTTAACCATTTTAAGTGAACTAAAAGAGAACTTACAACACGCTTCCATTGTAAGTCCCTCCTTGTGGATCACGCCCCACATAGCCACTTGCTATCACAGTAACATTGAGTAACATGCACTTCTATTCTTAAATTTTGAAATTCTGTATGTGCAGGTAAAAACTCAATCAAATTTTGGTATCGTTGCCGAGGAGGAACGCCAAGTAACTCTTTTTAATTTACTATTTTGGTTAACTTTCTTCTCTGTTCTTATGTACAGAAGGAGACATCAAGAAATTTTTTGCTGCAGTGGACATATAAGTGGCCCTAGACTCTGCTTAAGAAAGTAGAGTCCAGAAGCCCTCAGATTTGTCGCATTCCCGCAGCAATCTGAGTGAACTACTAATTTGTTATTTTTTGTAGTTAGTTGAATTGCAAAATATAAGTTTCTGTAGCTATTTATTTTCTTGTTTAACTCACTGTACATACTTTTCTAACGTCAACAGTAAATTGTTACTTGTAAATGCTAAAAAAACGTTTAGACTTGGATTTAGGTATGTGTCTATTTCGTTACATTTTCTATTTACTGTTGAAGAGTACTAGAGACAATGTATGCGTACATAGCATTTAGTATAAGGTTCATTCTTGCATAAAATATAGCTTGAGTGTTACTCTTTTGCTATATACTTATATACTGTACTAAGCTGAACTAAGGGCTTGTCCTATAAACAAGATAAGGTGGGGAAGTCATACCCTTCCTTAGCCCACAACCAATTTTCTCACTCACTAATCTAAGCTTAACTGAAAACTGAGTAGACATTGGCCCTATAGACATCTCAGACTCAATAGGAGACTGGCCTAAGGGGAAAGTTGATTAGAATTTGACTCTTACTAAATCAGTGTCAAAGGTTGAGAATTAAGAGGTGAAACCTTGAAGAACAGTGGTTTGGCATAATTAGCTCGTTGCTTAGGCACGGATATCTCCTACTGGTCTTGCCCCTACTTGGCCGATTAACTTATAGTCTGATTCTGCAATATATCCCCTGTTGACAGTCTAACCAGTTAGGAGTCATTTAGGTCTAAGGTCTATCCTAACTTAGACTAGATTTTTCTTTGTTTGTTTGTTTGCGTGTTTTTTATTTTTGTTTTTGATATCTTGGTGATAAGGATTATAATCGTAATTATTCATATGCATACAATGATTCATACTTCAACCCGACCTCTTATGACTTGGATACTACCAACTCGGCATATCATCTTTAACCAACCAAGTATGTCAGATTGATCTTATTCGAATCAATATATGATCCAGCCCCTATGTTATAAACAAGACTGGAATAATTATTACTATACTTCACAGAGTTAATGGGGATACAACTCCCCCGAGTCACATTGACAACCACCATTGCAACATCCAGCTTCAAATTTTTTGAGTCATGATCAACCAATAGAAGAAAAATCTGAGGTGATTAAAAGTATAAAGTCATGATTGCGTCCCAAGAGTAAAAATTGAAAATGATGGATGCACAATTCCAAAAAATTTCCAAATCTAAGATCCTTACTTTATTTTCTAAGTCCCACTACAAGAAGAAGAACCTATGGAATTAAATAGGAGTACGAAAAATCTGATTCAATCTGAAAATTATTTTTCCTAATTTCTCAATAGGCTAGAAGCACAAATGAGTCATTTGATCAACACAGTGAACGATAGGAATGAGAAAACTCTATCTAACACATGTTCGACCATTCCCAATTGCCTGGCCATAGTTATGAAAATCAAAATCATGGTGTCTTAGAGACTTTCACCAAGATTTAATTTCACTGCACACACTTGAACTTGACCAATATCAACCCATTGACAAATTGGCTAGTTTTTATTTTAATAAAATTGAACTTAAACATGAATGTGACCCCCGACCACAACTTTGTGATTCAATTCCAATTTTGAATCTATGTTGACTCCAGTATCCTTACCCAAGTTAGACCCTTTTTTGAGTCAACATTGATTCCTGTATCCATAGATTTTGAAATTGAACCACCTCTTTTGGATAGTCACATTTCATTGATAAAAAAATGTGAAATTAAATTCTTTGATTTGGACTAAACTCTTGAACCAAAACTGACTCTCGAACCCAAAGTTGGTTTTTTCGAGTTAGTATTGGTTCCCGAACCTATCACTCTTGAGCCCAAGTCAACCATTACACCAAGTCACATTCTTTTATTGGACATATGTATAGACCATGATGACTCCGTGATGATTTTTCAGGACTGGTCATGTAAAGGGAATAATTTTCATGATAAGATCTTTCATGATCCTATTCATATTGGGGATTATAAATATGTAAATAGAAAAGAGGTCAATAAAGGTGGGTTCCATGAACCACCACATTATCTTGATTAGGTAGCAACACTTGACCCAATCCGACCACCACCAAAACCACCACCTTAAGGTAATATTTTTCTTCCTTTCTTTTTTTTTCATGCATTTATGCATTCATCCATACATTGAGGACAATGTATGAAATAGGCGTGAGGGAGGGTTTAAACATAACATGGTTTTCTTTTTATTTAAAAAAATTAATATTTTCTTTGCTTTTAAAAACTTTTTGAAAACAGAAACAATATTTTGATCTATTTTTTGTATGAAATTGAGTTAATTTTAAGGAATAGGAGAATCATAATTAGGACTTCTTATATTTGGTCAAAATAAGATTATTTGTTTGATTTCTAGGGTTAGGAAGAAAATTTGAAAAAGTAATTTAGCCTTGATTTTTACCTTGATGAAAATATGCATACTTTATACATTTACACACTCAGGGTTCAAAACAAAAGATTCTTATGCCTTACTAATATATATATATATATATATATATATATATATATATATATATATATATATATATATATATATATATATATATATATATCAAAAAAATTTCTGATTAAGCTGGGTACTTGTGCCTCATAAAGCATAAGTATTCACGCCTAAAAGTGATCCATATAATAAATAAAATCCTTAGTTTGTGACCTTACTTGCTCGAGTCCTTAAGTCTTAGGGTATTTTCTCACCCAGTGCCCTAAAATCGTCCAATTTCAGTGTCACCGACTAAAGGCTCATTATGTGAGCAGCTTAGAAAGCCTAATAGAACTAAAAAATAATACCTCCAAAAATATAAAAAAATAAATACATAAATAAGGCATAAGAGTTAGCGTTAAAGAACCCTAGTCAAAATTTCACGGTCACGAAGGTGCATATAATTTAGAGTAAAGTAATAGACTAGATGAGAAATACAGTTTGACACTTTACTTTGATTGATAATAAGTTTTTGAATAGAAACTAAGTTTAGGAATAAAAATTCGATTTTCTTATAAGTTATAGATTACTTAAACTCTTACAATAATACTTCAAATTTTTGTCTCCTTTTCAAAATGCTTTTCGAAAATACTAATACTTTGTTTCTCCTTCTTTATGTATTTATGGGTGTAACCCACTGAAAACCTCATGAGATAAATCTGACCTCTAAGGGTAACCTAGAGGTTTAACGGCTTGTTGCACATACTAATTGCAACCATAATTCCTACGAAAGTGAGGTAGAATAAGTTAGCTCTGTCTTACTTTTTATTTGATTTGCTCGAGGACAAGAAAAAATAGGTGTGGCAGTGTGATCGGTCACTGATATTGTATATTTATTATCACATTTAAATATTTATTGTTTAATAAACTCTGCTATTTAATTATCTTTTTGGCTAATTATGTTCAAGGCCTCTACTAAATGAGATGGAGAAGAAATGATCCCAAAAACCCATTTAAATTCTGATTTAATTCAGAATTAAATCAAATCAAGGATCAAGACAAATCAGAGCAAATCAAAGAGAGAAAACCACTTGAAAACTAACTAAATCAGATTTTTTTACAAATCAATTTGATTAAAGCTGAAAATCAAAGGAGGTTATGTCAAATCCAGCGCTCAAAGCTGAAATGTTATTGGATAAAGGGAAAAAGGAGGACAATAGGGGGACGCGGTCCTGGCCATGTTTTCACAATAATTTACTTAAGATACAGGGAGAATTTGCTTCCCCTATCTTCAAACGCTCTCTCCCTTCTGTATTTTAATATAAATACCTGTAAATTCTCAGTACAGAGGGAACGATTTAGCAGAGAGCAAAGGCTAGGCTATTCTGTAGTTTGTAACTTAGGCTTTTAGTTTTCTTTTATGTAATTTTCATTTTTCTTTATGTAACTGAGAGGAGAGGAAAGTATCCTGGAGGAATGAGAGTGAAGCTTATACTGAGGGTGACATTAGTGTAAGTTCTTCTTTACTTTCATTTTTATTTGAACCGAATCAAAGTTACATTTTCATTTTCTTCTTTCTCTTCTTCTTCTCTTACCCTTCTTATACCAGTTTTTGATGATAATCCAAATGAAACCTAAAGCATCAAACATGTCTTGCCATTGCAAGTGCCCTGGATGGCTTATGGTAATGGATAGCCGTTTTTATTTATTTTCTACTTTCATTTAAGTTCATATTTTAAGTCTGAGAACAGGAAAGATCTTATTTGCCATGCTTTGATCGTTTTCAAGACGAGGTAAGTTTTTATTAAGGATTCAAGGTAAGTCATCAACCAGAATAGATAAGTAAGTTCTTTTATATTTTCTTCCTTTCTTTCAATTTTTAGTTTCGATCACCTCCATCACCAACTATCAACTCTTTATTCTTTTTATTTCTTTGTATAAACTCATTTTCCATTTTCTCTACCTTCTCAATCTACCACTTTCTTCTTAACTTAATAATAGACTTTATTTTTCTTTTCTTTTTGAGAACAAGAGAAGAACTTTTAACCATTTTAAGTGAACTAAAAGAGAACTTACAACACGCTTCTATCGCAAGTCCCTCCTTGTGGATCACGACCTGCATATCTACTTGCTATCGCGGTAGCATTGAGTATGTTGCACTTCTATTCTTAAATTCTAAAATTCTATATTTTCTGCATGCAGGTAAAAACTCAATCAATTGTATATTTGTATTGGTGTATTTGTATTCGAGTGTATACATGTGTGTGTACCATTTTAAGTGTGTATCTATATTGCTTTCCATTAAAATTGATCGGAGAAACTAACAAAAGAGAATTAAATTGAGGAGCGAAATTACAAGTAATTCTTTAAAGAAAGAAATAGAAAATTACAAGTAGATCTCCTCTGAGATTCTGGGAAAGTATGCCGGTGGGAATCTGATCAGCGTGCAATCACTTTATCCCGTTGATGATGCAATTGGTCGGGTTTTCAAGCCTTTTCGAGAGACTTTCCTTCTCGCTTGGTTCTGAAAATCTTCTGAAGATAAAAGACGTGTTGGGACCCTGAATGAAAGAGAGTTGAGTCTATGGGGTTTTGGAAGCTTAAAAGCAAGAGGACACTTCTACTTTAGATCTCTTAGATTCCTCTAAATCTTTCAGCCCTTCTTCTTGCAAGGGGCTATTTATAGCAAAAATAGGGGTGTAACTGCCCCCTTAATTCAGCAAGACTGAATCAGTCTGTTAGCTTCGCGCGAGGCTCGAAATAGCCTTACCGCGAGGCTAAATACAAGCTCAGGCGAAGCTGGGAGTTTCGCGCGAGCTATTAATAGCCATTGTGGCTTAATTATTTCCACTTAATGTAGGACGAAGTAGGCGGGTGTAACCGCCCACTTAAAGTGGCATTAACCCCATGAAAGTAGCGGGGTTCACCCATTAATCCCTCGTGGGATTTTGAAACGGTTAACATATGACCTGGTAAAGCTCGCCGCGGAGCTAAGTAAAAGTTTCATACGAAGCTCATCTTAAAAAGCTTCAGGCGAAGCTATATTCAAGGCTTCAAGCGAAGCTAGAAGTTAGCTTATTTGATAAGCTAGGTGAAGTTTCAGGCGAAGCTAGAAAGGTAGCTCAGAGTAGAGCTGAACTACACTTTCAGTGAAGTTGGTGAGAAAGCTTCCAGTGAAGCTAATTTTAGCCCTCAGTGGAGCTGATTGAAGTTTTGTGAGAAGTTAGTGGCTTCAACCTTTTAACAAGGCTATAAGCGAAGCTAGCTCTCTTTTGAGCTCACGCGAGGCTAGGTGTTTGATCAGACCTAGCTTCATAAGCCTGCTTTGGCCTCTGAAGTGGGCATAAACCTGGTCATCAGCTCGTCCATGACTCTAACTCTTGTAAATGTCGCCGAGTGTAGACGTCGTTCAGACCGGTTGAAGTGCTGCTCGGGGCTCGTCTTTTTGGAGTGTCAACAAAACTCCCTTCAAAGTTTTCATGAATCTGGAATGTGTTGGTACAAATTCTGAAGCACTTTGAATTTGAAGCCTGATACCTACATCACTTAGGTTAGGAGAATCCATTGGGTGCAACTGTATACTGAAATAGGCAACCAGATTCGTTTTACCATAGAAAATTCCATGAGGAATAAGCTCTTAGTGAAGCTAAGATGAAGCTTCAGGCGAAACAAGGATGACTCTCAGCAAAGCTGGAGTAAAGCTTCAAGTGAAAAAATGAACTCTCAGGGGAGCTAAGATACAAGTTCTCAGTGAAGCTACCAAAGCTTCCTGCGAAGCTAAAGGAGGTTTTTAGTGAAGTTTCGCTGCCTTAGGTTTTTTTTCTTCAACCGTCGTTTGAAATTAAATTGAAATGATCGCTTGAGCTCCTTTTGAGGAGGCGAAGCTAGATACTTCTGTGTCTATAAAGAGCCAATTCGGTTGAACTTCAGAGAAGTTTTTCTTCTCTTAACTCCTCAAAACTTTTCAGAGTTTTAGAACTCTCTTCATCTTCTTTTTTCGAGATCTTTCAGAACTTCTTACGAGTTCTAATAGCTCCCAAGAAACGCGCAAGGAAAGAGGTTGCCACCTCTGCGACGGCGCCGTCGCCACCTCCAACTGTTGAATGACCCATTGCGGGTAGGAATTTATCCCTTTTTTCAGAGATTTTTCATCTCTTTTGAAGCCAAGTTTTGGCTATTTCATGGTGAATCAATTGTGATTCACCATGATTTGGTGATCTTAGGGAATCAAACTCCCTTAATTTTGATTCTATAAAATTTTAGGGGATTTATTTCCCCTTTAATTTTGTGAATCAAATCAGAAACCGAAAGGTTTCTTTCTCAAGCCTCCATGCGAAGCTAGCCCTTAGGGTTTTTTGCACTCTGCCTTTGTGTAGTGCGAAATTAAGCTTCGTAGCAAAGCTAGATAAAGGGGTTTACCCTTTTTGAGTTACTTAGACATAATTACCTCTTAAGCTTCCATGGGAGCTAGTACTTTGTGACTTGCTGCACTCTGCCTTTGTGCAGAGTGCGAAGTTAAACTTCAGAGCGAATCTAATACTGAGCTAGCTTCGCTTTAAAAAATTGAAGTTTTGCCTGCTGAGCTAGTTTTGCTTGAAAAGCGAAGCTATGCCTGACCTTTGTTACTTTCTGCACTCTGCCTTTGTGCAGAGTGCGAAGTTAAGTTTCAGAGAAGTATTATCTTCCGTGATCGAAAAATTTATCGGAAACCCGCCTTTATGTTTGGGGATGCGGTGTCCGACACGGAGCAGCAGCTGCTAGCCGGAGAAGGGCAGTGGATTTTTACTTTAAATGGCGAGAAGTATTATCTTCCGTCGAGGAAACGTCACTTCCCACTATCCTTCTTTCAATGTGTGATGAAGCCTAGGAAGATGAACTGGCAGGTGACCCGCACTACTGACGCAGTCCACGTGAGAATTCTGATAGCTTCCTCTCACGGTTATAACAGGGTAGGTCCCTCTCGGTCCATACTAGGTCTGCACCATGGGAACATTCTACAAGACATCCCGGTGGGGGAAAACCCGGCCATGGCCCAGACTTTAGGCAACCAGTTCTTAAAGGTCAGCGGTAATTATCCGGTGACGGACTTCAGGGCCCCAGGTTGGATTCATCCTCCAAAGGCCTGGTGGAAGAACTTGACCTTGTACATTCTGGCTCACTTCAGAGAGGACCTGGAAAGACTCGGACTCCGCGAAGCTGTTAGGGCCACATGCTACGGCATTCAAATGAGCGTTGCAAACTTCTACTGCCCAGTCACATGGACTTTCTTCACTCCTGAGGACGAACTGGGCATGTCTTTGCACGAGATGTGGGAGGTCTCTGCCTTACCAATAGGATCTCTTCACTATGAGGAGTATTTTCCCTGTGAAGAGGAGCTGGCGTGACTAGAGAAGCAAGAGCCGGCATTGTTCGAGACTTACAAAGAGCTGATGTGTCACTTTTACATCTGCTTGGATGTGCACGGTGGTTATAAGGAAGCTCAAACAGCTTAAAGAGTTGGGTGGATTATCTGTTTCCCACTCTGGATGAAGCTCCCGAAGAAGCTCGATTCGGGGGCTAGAGGAGGACATCCTTCGAATGATGAGGGAACATAACCACAGAGATGTCGTCTTGGAAGAAGACGACAGTATTTATAAAAAGGGAGATACTCTCAAGAGTTTTCAACATCAGGCTCGTCAACTGATATCCTCGAAAGCACTTTTGGTCGGCTTTCTGTTGGTTTGGTTGAAGAGGTATGTAGTGCCTGAAATCACCTAGAGGGGGGGTGAATAGGTGATAATGCTAATCAATGCACAAATTAAAATGTTATGATGCAACGATCACCCAAAACAAGACTAGAAGCCGAATACCCTATGAAGGGCTATGAATTCCTTCCTCGTGATTCCTCTAGATAAGAGTTTGAGGTGCACAATGCAATCTTATTGTATGAGTATTGATCGACAATATGGCAATGAATATGAAGCAAGTAAATATAGCAATGAATATAAAGCAAGTAAATGAAGCAAGTAAACCAATCGCAAACACTGAGATTTGTTTCGAGGTTTGAGCACCCAGCTCTACGTCCCCGCCTTCACCCAGAAGGATTATCCAACCACTATAACTTTCACAAAGAATTACAACCACACCGGAGTACCCAATTCCTCAATCACACTCCTCTAGTCCAGAGGTAGTGGAGTCACAAGTACAAGAATATCTTGGTGATCAAAAGACCACAAACCCTCTTTTGAAAACATTTTTCCCTTACAAAAACCCTAGAGAATAATGTGTAGGATTGAAGCTCAAGTTTTGTAAGTGAAAAAGAAAACGAAATTGAAGAGAGTTTTGAACAAAAAACTTTAGAAAAGAGAGAGAATTTTGAGCACAAAAGCAGAGAACAAAAACTTCTTTTGAAAGCCTTAAACTTGAATACTTTTTGCAAAAGATTGTTGTGATTACCTCAACCCTAATCATCCCTATTTATAGGATAAAGGTAAGGATTAAAGAGTAAACTATTATAATAAATAATTAGGAAATATTTGACCCAAAATCAGCCCCCAAAATCGTTTAGAGATAAAACACACGTTTAAAAATGTGTTTAATCAAGTAGCCGTTAGGGCTGAAATCAAGAACATGGTCGACCAGCCGGTTGACCGGATTTTCAAAAATTTTAGCCGTTGCCAGCCCAGGTCGACTGCCCGGTCGACCGAAACAGAGACTAACATACTTTTAGTCAGCCGAAGGTCGGTCGACTGAAATGGGGTCCGGTCGACCGCCCGGTCGACCGGGAGACGTGCACACATGCACGCACCCAAACTGTAAGAAGCCCGGTCGACCGCCCGGTCGACCGTTCTGACCTGAAACAGAGCCGGTCGACCGTCCGGTCGACCGCAACAGGCCAAAAATCAGTCTTTTGAAAAAGGTTTTGAAAATCCTGATAGTTTTCAAAGTGGTTTTGATCAAGACTTGGTATAATATATTAAATGGAGTTTGTAAGTAATAAAATATGTTTAAAAATATTTTGTATATAGGAGAGATACCCTTAAAATAAATCATGTGCAAAATCTTGTGTGTGGGGAATATTGAGCTTCAACACTATACACTATCCTTTAACAAACTAAAAATATAAAAACTGAGAAATGAAGTCTCTGAGCTGCGTTACACCAAGCTAGAGCCTTCTCTTCTATGAAACCGTCCTCTTTCGCCATTGCTTTTAAGCATCATAATTCCTCGCAATAGCTTAGAAGGACCATCATGAATAGTACTAATCTGAAACTCATTCTAAACAACTTATTAGTACCATATAGCTTCTATGTGTTTTGTTATCATCAAAACTTAAATAAATGGAGAGTGTAATCTTTTGGGCCAACAATCTCCCCCTTTTTGATGATGACAAAACATATATAGGCTATAACACAAGATATAAAAAGGAGGTAAAAACTTCCCCTCAAATGATGCTATATTAAATAAGTATAAAACAAGTTTTCATGAGATAACAATAAAACACCATCAATAAAACAAGTATAAAACAAGTTTTCATGAGATAACAATAAAACACCATCAATAAAACAAAAGCATCAATAAAACACTATTAATAAAACACCAAATCATAACACATATTTCTCCCCCTTTTTTGTAAATCACCTAGAGGGGGGTGAATAGGTGATAATGCTAATCTAGAAACTAAATGCGGAAGCTAAAACAATTTTGCAACACACTTAGTACTACACACAAGTGTAGCCGAATTCCCCGAGAAGGGCTCTGGACTAACTCCTCTTGATTCCCCTAGATAAGGGTTGAGGTGCTATATGAAGCTCTTGTGGTTAAGTATAAGTGAGGCACACACACAAGCAAGCCAAGCATATAAGGATGAACAATATGAAATAATGCAAGGCACAAATGCAAGCATTAAGATATGAATGAATGAATGATGCTTTGCACAAATAAAAGAGAGAGAGGGTTTAGAGGCAATGGATCAAACGCAAACACAATGATATGTTCCGAGGTTCGAGCCCCTAGATCTACGTCCCCGCCTTCACCGAGAAGGATTTCTAATCCACTATAGGAGTACCAAACTCCTCTCTCAACCTTACAATGCCACCGAGGCAATACAACCACAATCCATCTCTACCGAAGAGGGATAAGGCCCGTAGCCAACAACCAAACTCAATCACCTCTACCGAAGAGGGATACAAACCAATACCACTCCGATCAACCTCTACCAAAGAGGGATACACAAATACAAGGAGGGTTTACAACAAGTGGTTACAAAGACCACAAACTCTCTTTTTCCACTAAACAAGATCCTAATAGAATAGGATAGAAGAAATAGCTCAAGTGGAAATCAAGGTGTTTTTGGAAAGCAAATCACAAAGAAAAACAACTTGGGAAATTTCTTGTAGATGATAGAAATGAAAATCCAAAACAAAATCCCAAAAACCTAGTTTTCTTTGATTTTCCAAAACCCTTGAAAAACAATAATGATGAAATCTTTTAAGCCTTAAAACTCTTTGAAAACTTCTTTTAAACTCTGGAGAAACTAAGAATTTTTTTTTGTTAAAAACCTTGGCTAAAATCCCAAAGGAATGGGGTTTATATAGGCCAAAACCAGAAACTAGCCGTTAGGCTGATCTGGCAGCCTGACAGGCTTGCGGTCGACCGATCGGTCGACCGCAAACGGTCAAAAATATGACCGTTGGAGCAACCCGGTCGACCACCCAGATACAGAGAACAGAGCTCTCTGTTCCGGTCGACCGGTCGGTCGGCCGCCCCACTGTGCTGCCAGACGTGCACAGTTCTGTGCACGTCGGTCGACCGTACAGTCGACCGGTCCTTGGTGCGGTCGACCGTGCGGTCGACCGACCTGGCCTGTCAGCCACTATTCTGGGTTAGAAAAACATGTTAAAAATATTTTTAAAAATTCTTTAAAAACTTCTAAAAATCCCCAAAAATAGTTTTAACATTTTGCATTGATATATAAACATGTGATAAAAGTTTCAACTCAAATATCAAGAAATTTGAACTATTTTTGTGTTATAACATTTTTATCAAAAACCAAAACATGTATTTTATCAAACTTGAATTTTTCAATACATGAATAGGAAAGTCAAAATAAGTTTGTTTAAAAGTTAAGCATGCATGAATAGAATGAATCTACTATACATAAACCAATTAAACTTGTTTTGATCAACTATTCATGAAAAACAAATATTGGTTAAACCAAAACCGAAAAACCAATATCCAAACATAAAACGTGTGTGTTGTGCACTTGAGCATATCAACTATTCTTATCTTTACACATGGATCTAAACACACTATACTATGGATACCTAAGTCTTCTTGACGATCTTCATCTTCAAGACGACTCGGTCCAAACTCCGTGATCCAACGAGTAAGGCTATGTATGATCTTGATGCTCGGGCCCTGGAATCACCATGTGAAACTTCCAAACTCCTCTTTTTGAAGCAATCACCAACTAATATCTTGTTACATGATCTGAAACTAAAATCACAAGATTATTAGTAAACATAACTACATGAGTTAATCATCATCAAAACTAGAGAGGAAGGCCTCCGGTCCAACAATCTCCCCTTTTTGATGATGACAAAACTCATGGAGTTATATATGCATGGATTAAAGTCAAGCTTCAAGGAAGCTCCCCCTTAACTCATGCATAAACAAATAAACAATAAATATGCAATGAATGACAATGCTTAATCATGCATAAACAATAAAAGGCTCTAGATACCAATGAAATGTTCAAAAACAAAACATGCTCTAGATACCAATTAAAATTAAACTAAATTAAACTTAATATATGCAAAACATGCATATATAAAACTTGATCAAACTCAAAATCTTTCTCCCTCTTTTTGTCAATCATCAACAAAGGGGTAAAAACCAAAACAAAATAAAATCTTCTCCCCCTTCTTAATACAAAGAAACAATCATCAATAATGGGTAAATAAAGACAATGTTCTCCCCCTTTTTGTCTAAAACAAAACAAAACCAAATAGGGGTGACAATCAATTAGGATATCAATTGAAAATATGTCAAAGTAGCATCTTGATACCAATTGAAAGTAAACATAGATCAATAAATAAATGGTATATGCGATATACATTCATGAAAAGGAAGATGTGAAGCTTTCCTACATAGATACATTACATGAAGGAGGGATGACAAGCCCTAATTCACATAACGTACACTATGCAATGCATAAGAGGAGATGTGAAGCTCCCCCTACACACGTGTACCACATAAAGAAGAGATGTCAAGCTCCTCAATACAAGATACACTCAACATGAATCTATATGTAGAAGAGATGTTAAGCTCTCTTTGTATATAGGCAATACAAATCAAAACTTTTGTATTTATTTTTAAACAAAATTTTGAGATACCAATTTTAAAAAACATACAAATAAACATCTTAATATCAAAAGAGAGTATTTTTCTTTTTAAGTATATGATATCAAAAAAATTTATTTTCTATCATAAAGCAAGGGAGTGGAAATACAAATACAAATTGAAATATGAAAATCGAATTTTCTCCCCCTTTATGAAATACCAATAAAAACAATGCGTAAGCTCGAAATAAGATACCAATTGAAAAATTGAATCAATTGAAACAACAATGAAGCTCAAGCTTAGCATAAACAAGATATATATGTATGAAATATTAGAAACCAATCGAAATTGATACTATTAAAATTGAAAGCATACATACATATAAACATATATGAGTATACAAGAAATATCAAAATTGATACTAATTGAAAGAATCCAATGATACCAATTGAAACAACAATAATATCAAAGTATAACTCATATAACCAACCACCCAACACATGCTTATGTTTAAAAGATTTTCAATGTAAAGCGCAAGGCATGGTCTCCCAACCAACCGCCCATAGATGGTAGGGGTTTTCAAAAAATTAGATTTGAAAATAAGCTTTGTTTGAAAAACTCTACCATATGAAGAATATCGCAACTAGTTATATGAAAAATTTGTAAGCTAGTACGAAATCCTTCGAGCAAGGAATAAAATAAAATTATTTTTCATAAACATGAAATTCACAAAATAGTCAACACTCATAATCAATTAAGCATAAATATGACTCATGAAAACAAACACATGAGTAAACAATAAATGTGGGTGTACAAATACAATGTGAAGATCATAATCATGAAAGATGGACAATAAGCTCAATATTCCTTGAAACAAGAAAATCATCAAAACTTATTTAATCTTCAAGGTATATGTATGTCCTATACAAACTAAAGTATACATACATATCCAAACACAACGAGTCCACAAAGATATATGCATTAAGGCACGTGGCTCAAAAGGATGTATATGTATAATAATAGTTTGGATAAAATAGACATATACATGAAGTTAAACATAAACACAAAAACATGAAACAAATCCAAAAATGGGAATACAAGTTTAAAATGCATGAATCATCAAAACTAGACTATACTAGCACAGCTAATGGGAACAAATAAGCAATCAAGCATAAACATATATAGATTTATTTGTGACCCACTATATGCACAAATATATACTTAGTCTTAATGAAAACTAACATCTAAACATATATTCAAATCATGAAAAAACAAGATAAAATCATCATGACAAAACTAAACATGATTATTATGTAAATCCACATGTCATTAGAACTATGATGTACATGATAGCTAAACTAAGGTGAGAACACTAAATATGGGTCCATATAAGCATGGGTGTCTCAAATACTATACATGTATGTCATAAGTCTAATTATCATGGCATTTTCATAATAATCTAAAAATAATAAATCATGCTATAAACACTAATTATGAAAGCATGTAAACAATAATTTGGAGTAAGAGATTTATACCAAAACTGATGAGGGCATCTCTCTAGTCTCCAAAACATGGTGGTCATCTCCACCAAACTTTCCTTGAAAGTGATGCATCCAAATAATTTCCATGAAGCTCGGAACACATCCACTCCAAGGTACCGCTACTCTCACGTCATGTGAGAGCCCACACCTACATTATAAACAAGAGGGGCGGTCTTTGGTACCCATATCTTATAGGGTCCATGGGGGTTAGTACCATTCCTAACCCAAACAAAATTATTTGCTAAATTTACATCATGTATACGATCAAAACAAAATTTAGCAAGGTAGCCCTTACGTTCACAATGTATACAAGTGTACACATGAGCATACATGTGGTGATGGTGTCCGTGAGGAGCATGTGTATGCCGTGGAGGGTGTGCATGCATAGATGGAACTTGTTTCTTTCGAAACAAAGTTTCCAAACATGTATGGCCATAACACATTGGCTCAAAGTGGAGCCCAAACAATCCACTCTCTTCTTTAACAAACAAAAATCATCATTAATCCTAGAAGAAGAGGTACATGCAATAGGTAGACTAGGTGAAGCATGGCAAACATGAGAAACAATATCATTTTTCAAAGATTTATTTTTATTTAAACAAATTTCTAATTCTTTTGAAATAAAATCAATTTCTCTTTTCAAAGAATCATTTTCTCTTAAAACAAATTCAACTTTTGAAGACAAAACATCATTATTCTTCAAAAGAGTTTCACAATCATTTTTAGATTTTAAAACTTTATTTTCTTTTAGTGCAAGATCAAGTTGAGACCTTAATGAATCCCTTTCATTATAGATCTCCACTTTCTCTTGCAAAACACAATCAAGTTTAGAAGACAATTTTTCATTTTTTTTATTTAAAGCAAAAGTCTTCTTTTTCAAAACTTTATATTTTTCTATCAATTTTTCATAAACTATAGAAAGTTCTTCATTCAAAGCATGGGCATCAATATCTTCATCACATGAAGAACTAGCATCAAAACTATCTAGTTGAGATTCCGATTGTACCTAAGGGAGTCATTCCCTTGGATCATGAAGCATTGTGACTCGGAGTCTCCGTTAGATTCCTCCTCTTGTTGGATTGGCATTTGAAGCTCGGAGGTGGTGGTTGTTGTCAACTTATTCTACACTGCAAAGGCGGAATCAAGGTTAGAAACATGCAAAAGATAATCTTTAGGTAGCGTGCTTCTAATGGCCTCAAGGGCTTGTGCATTGGCCCCTATATGCTTGCTATCACTAAGGTAGGATTCCGTGGTAATGGCAAGGTAAACCTTATATCCTAGGGTTTGTAGGTAAATAGACATCTTAGTCTTCCAAACAAGAATGTTGGAAGGGTCAAACATAGGTGGGGTCATGAAGTCTATGAGTCCAAACTATATGTGTGCAAACAAGCAAATGCAAATGATAGACTAGCAAACAAGGATCTCACTCCTAGGATGTTAAGCCTAAGTATCAGGAGCGTAGGCTCTGATACCAATTGTAAATCACCTAGAGGGGGGTGAATAGGTGATAATGCTAATCTAGAAACTAAATGCGGATGCTAAAACAATTTTGCAACACACTTAGTACTACACACAAGTGTAGCCGAATTCCCCGTGAAGGGCTCTGGACTAACTCCTCTTGATTCCCCTAGATAAGGGTTGAGGTGCTATATGAAGCTCTTGTGGTTAAGTATAAGTGAGGCACACACACAAGCAAGCCAAGCATATAAGGATGAACAATATGAAATAATGCAAGGCACAAATGCAAGCAATAAGATATGAATGAATAAATGATGCTTTGCACAAATAAAAGAGAGAGAGAGAGGGTTTAGAGGCAATGGATCAAATGCAAACACAATGATATGTTCCGCGGTTCAAGACCCTAGCTCTACGTCCCCGCCTTCACCGAGAAGGATTTCTAATCCACTATAGAAGTACCAAACTCCTCTCTCAACCTTACAATGCCACCGAGGCAATATAACCACAATCCACCTCTACCGAAGAGGGATAAGGCCCGTAGCTAACAACCAAACTCAAACACCTCTACCGAAAAGGGATACAAACCAATACCACTCCGATCAACCTCTACCAAGGAGGGATACACAAATACAAGGAGGGTTTACAACAAGTGGTTACAAAGACCACAAACTATCTCTTTTTCCACTAAACAAGATCCTAATAGAATAGGATAGAAGAAATAGCTCAAGTGGAAATCAAGGTGTTTTTGGAAAGCAAATCACAAAGAAAAACAACTTGGGAAATTTCTTGTAGATGATAGAAATGAAAATCCAAAACAAAATCCCAAAAACCTAGTTTTCTTTGATTTTCCAAAACCCTTGAAAAACAATAAAGATGAAATCTTTTAAGCTTTAAAACTCTTTGAAAACTTCTTTTAAACTCTGGAGAAACTGGGAATTTTTTTTGTTAAAAACCTTGGCCAAAATCCTAAAGGAATGGGGTTTATATAAAACCAGAAACTAGCCGTTAGGCTGATCTGGCAGCCTGACAGGCTTGCGGTCGGCCGGCCGGTCGACCACCAACGGTCAAAAATATGACCGTTGGAGCAACCCAGTCGACCGCCCAGTCGACCGCCCAGATACAGAGAGCAGGGCTCTCTGTTCCGGTCGACCGGTCGGTCGGCCGGCCCACTGTGCTGTCAGACGTGCACAGCTCTGTGCACGTCGGTCGACTGTACGGTCGACCGGCCCTTGGTGCGGTCGACCGTACGGTCGGCTGACCTAGCCTGTCAGCCACTATTCTGGGTCAGAAAAACATGTTAAAAATATTTCTAAAAATTCTTTAAAAACTTCTAAAAATTCCCAAAAATAGTTTTAACATTTTGCATTGATATATAAACATGTGATAAAAGTTTCAACTCAAATATCAAGCAATTTGAACTATTTTTGTGTTATAACATTTTTATCAAAAACCAAAACATATATTTTATCAAACTTGGATTTTTCAATAAATGAATAGGAAAGTCAAAATAAGTTTGTTTAAAAGTTAAGCATGCATGTATAGAATGAATCTACTATACATAAACCAATTAAACTTGTTTTGATCAACTATTCATGAAAAACAAATATTGGTTAAACCAAAACCGAAAAACCAATATCCAAACATAAAACGTGTGTGTTGTGCACTTGAGCATATCAACTATTCTTATATTTACACATGGATCTAAACACACTAAACTATGGATACCTAAGTCTTCTTGACGATCTTCATCTTCAAGTCGACTCGGTCCAAACTCCGTGATCCAACGAGCAAGACTATGTATGATCTTGATGCTCGGGCCCTGGAATTACCATGTGAAAGCTTCCAAACTCCTCTTTTTGAAGCAATCACCAACTAATATCTTGTTACATGATCTAAAACTAAAATCACAAGATTATTAGTAAACATAACTACATGAGTTAATCATCATCAAAACTAGAGAGGAAGGCCTCCGGGCCAACATTTTTGTCATACATCAAAAAGGGATATATTAGCAAGAAAACTTTCTTATTCAACAACACAAAAATTAAGTTCATCACATATAAAAGAAAATCTATTATAATCAAGTGGTTTAGTGAAAATATCGACAAGTTACAAATCGAAAGAAACATAATCAATCTCATTATCACCTTTCTCAAAATGATCTCTAAGAAAGTGATATCTAATCTCAATGTGCTTGGTCTTACTATATTGATTTGCATTCTTAGTCATATGTATAGTACTAGTATTATCACAAAATATTTTTATATAGTCATAATGCAAATCATAATCAAGGAGAGTATGTTTCATCCAAAGGACTTGTGCACAACAAGCCCCCGCCGCAACATACTCCGCCTCGGCGGTTGAGAGGGCTACCGAATTTTGTTTCTTAGAAGACCATGGAACAAGACAATTACCAAGAAGTTGACATGTTCCACTAGTACTCTTCCTATCCACTCTACAACCTGCATAGTCGGCATCCGAAAAACTCGTCATTGAGAAATCTCTGATTTTCGGATACCAAAGACCCATTCCAATAGTGCCCTTAATATAACGAATAATGCATTTTACCGCAATTAAATGAGATTCTTTGGGACACGATTGGAATCTAGCACAAAGACACATACTAAACATGATATCCGGCCTACTAGCCGTTAAATACAACAAACTACCAATCATGCTTCTATACAACTTAATATCAACACACTTACCTTGGTCATCCTTATCAAGCTTGGTGGTAGTGGCCATGGGAGTATTGCAAATTTTTGAGTCTTCAAGCCCAAATTTCTTGATGAGTTCCTTGGAGTACTTGGCTTGACATATGAATATCCCATCGCGTATTTGCTTGATTTGGAGTCCAAGAAAATAATTCAATTCACTCATTAATGACATCTCAAATTCACGTTGCATGCATTGTTCAAACTCCTTGCAAAGTAACTCATTAGTATTACCAAAGATTATATCATCAACATATATTTGAACTATAAGAAGTCACTATCAACATGTTTAGTAAATAATGTGGTGCTACTTTGCCTTTAACAAAATCATTTGAAAGAAGAAAACTAGAAAGCCTTTCATACCAAGCTCTTGGAGCTTGTTTTAAACCATACAATGCTTTATCAAGTTTGAAAACAAAATTAGGATATTCATGATCCACAAAACTGGGAAGTTGTTCAACATAAACTTCCTCATCAATAAAACCATTTAAACATGCACTTTTTACATCCATTTGAAAAAGTTTAAAATTTTTAAAAGATGCATAAGCTAGTGTGATCCGTATGACTTCAAGTCGTGCTACGGGTGCAAAGCTCTCCTCAAAGTCGATTCCTTCAAACTTGAGTGTAACCTTGGGCCACTAACCTAGCCATATTCCTAATAACATTTCCTGACTCATCCAACTTGTTCCTAAAAATTCACTTATTACCAATTATTGGTCTATCGTGGGGTCTAGGAATAAGGTGCCAAACTTGGTTGCGCTCAAATTGATTGAACTCTTCCTGCATAGCTAGCAACCAATACGAGTCACCTCGACTTCGAGGATGTTTTTGGGTTCAAAATAAGATATGAATGCAAAATTACCACACAATTCATGGAGTTTGGAGCGAGTAGTTACCCCTTTAGATACATCACCTATGATGAGATCCTTGGGATGATTTGTAGCGTATCTCCAATCTTTAGGAAGTGGTTGTGATTGATCCACTTCATCCTTTTGAACTTCACCAATGGGTTCTTACTTTTCTTCTTGGATGGGTGAGTCCTTCAAGGATATTTTCTCCATGTTCTCACCTAATGAGTCCATCTCTATAACATTCTCAACAATAGCATTAGATTCTTCAAATTTAACATGCATAGATTCTTCAATAGTATGAGAAGATTTATTAAATACTCTATAAGCTTTGCTAGTACTAAAATATCCAACAAATATTGCTTCATAAGCCTTAGCATCAAATTTACCCAAATTATCTTTAGTATTCAAAATAAAACACTTGCATCCAAAAACTTTAAAGTATGAAACATTTGGTTTTCTTAAATGATAAATTTCAAAAGAGGTTTTAAAAGTATTTTTACACAAATAAATACGATTTGATATGTAGCATGCGGTGTTTACAGCCTCGGTCCATAAATATTGAGGGAGACCATATTCACTTATCATAGTCCTAGCCATTTCTTGAAGAGTTCTATTCTTCCTTTCTACTACTCCATTTTCTTGTGGAGTTCTAGGACATGACATTTCATGCTTAATTCCCTTTTCATCACAATAAGTCATGAAGAGTTGGTTAACAAACTCACCACCTCTATCACTTCTTTATTTTAAAATAGAAAATCCTTTTTCTTTTTCAACCCTTTTCCGAAAAATCTTAAATTGCGAAAAAGTTTGATCTTTGTGTTCCAAAAAGAAAACCCAAGTGAAACGAGAAAAATCATCAACTAAAACAAAAACATATGTACTTCTATTTAAGCTTTTAGTTTTAGTTGATCCAAAAAGATCCATGTGAATCAATTCTAATGGCCTAGTTGACATGATATCCTTGATTGGTTTGAAAGAAGACTTGGTTTGTTTCCCAAGTTGGCACGCACCACAAATGCGATCTTTTTCAAACTTCAAGTAAGGAATACCCTTCACCAATTCCTTAGAATTAATTCTAGCAAGGTGATCAAAAGATGCATCTCCTAATCTTCTATGCCAAAGCCATGAAATCTCATCAAAAGCATTTAAGCATTTAGTAGAATAATTCAAATTAAGCATGTCAATAATATAGACATTATTTTCACGAAATCTAGTGAGAATACAATCATTGGTTTTGCAATCAAAAATTTTGTAAGAAGATTCATCAAACACAACCTTGAGACCACGATCACAAAGTTGACTTATACTAAGCAAGTTATGTTTAAGCCCATCAATAAGAACAACACTTTCTATTAAAAGAGATGCACCAATCTTAATGTTACCTATACTGATGATGATGCCCTTGGAGTCATCTCCGAAGGTGATGGTGCCACCTTCAACGTACCTTGATAGGGTTGTAAAATTATTGATGTCCCATGTCATATGCCTTGAACAACCACTATCAAGGTACCACCGCTCCTTACGTCTTGGAGCCTTGGTGTGTACGTACATCAAATAATTTAGGACTTAATTTTGTACCCATATTTTCTTGGGTCCTAGAGAGTTAGTGTTTCGAACCCACACAAGATTATTTGTCCTATTTATATGATCATAACAAAATTTTGCCAAATGGCCATTCCGGCCACAATAAGTATATTTATAAATTCTACCATATTTAAAAGCATAATGAGCATGTGGCTTACGAACATGTGAATTGTGAGCATGAATAATTCTAACATGAATGTCATGTGATGTGTTGGCATGATGAGCATGAGAATTTTTAGCATGAGTTGTTTTATCATTTTTAGCAAGTGGAGTGTGCATATGCTTCTTTGAAAACATTTCTTCTAATTTAGTAGTGTTAAAAGCACATTCTTTTAAAATATTTCCAAAATCATTGATTTTAGTTTTTAACAAGGAAAATTCATTTTCATCAATTTTTGAAAATTTAGCTTTACAAGCAATTTTATAAGCATCAAACTCTTTTTTGTTGAAATAAGATTAGAAGAATGTTCATCCTTTTTCTTGAAGAAATTGCAAGTTGATTTTTAAGCATCTCAATTTCCTTTTTCAATTTTGAACATTCTACCTTTTTATCATCAAAACTTTCAGAGAGTTTAACAAAAGCATGTACTAACATTTCTCTACTTATTTCACTTTCATCATCAAGAGGTTGAGTAGTTACCTTGGGTGTGTTTGCCATGAAACACATATCTGCCGTGTCGACTTCATCTTCAGATTCACTTTCCGAATCCCAAGTGACTTTATATACCTTCTTTTCAACTGACCTCTTTTGCTTCAAGGAGGAAGTCATTTTTTTCTTGAAATCGGGATAATCGGCCATGATGTGTCCGGGTTTCCGACAGTTGTAGCATATGATCCTTTTCTCCTCCTTCCCTTCCCATCGCTTTCTATAGTTGAGTTTATTCTTGCGGTACATTCTCTTTACATTTTTCACAAGGAGAGATAGCTCTTTATCCTCTTCTTCATCTTCTTCATCGTCGTAGTTGGTAAAGGAAGACTTGAAAGCTATGGACTTTTTCTTTTAAGGTACCGCTTCTTATCTTTCCTTCTTCTCCATCTCATGAGTCTTTAGGTTTCCGATAAGACTTTTGAGCTCCATCTTGTCTTTATCATTCAACTCCTTCAAGGTGGTAGCTTTTATTTCCATGACGAAGGAAGAGCACGAATCACTTTACGCACCTTTTGGTCGTTGCTTATATCATCACCTAGAGAAGAAAGAGCATTGGTAATCTTAGTAAACTTGTTAATCATATCATCAATAGATTCTTCTTCTAGCATTTTAAAACTTTCATATTGGGAACGCAAGAGATCTATCTTAGCTCTCTTGACTTGTGATGTCCTTCATGAGTGACCAATGAGTGTTGCCAAATCTCATTGGCGGATTTGCAATGGATAACCCGTGTTAGATCATCCTCATTCAAAGGTAAAAGTAGGGCATTTTGAGCCTTTGAATTAGCTTCATATTTCTTGAAGGTAAGTTCGGACTAAGTGCCCTCCTCACTTTCGGGTCTACTATAAGCCTTGGTCAAGGACTTAGTAACTAAACTACCTAGAGACTGTAGAAAAATAGTCATCCTAACTTTTCATATGGGAAAATTGAGTCCATCAAATTTGGGAGGGGTCTTAATGTTACCGGCCATCTTTACTAGTGTATGAATGAAAATATGCAAATAGTGATTAGCAAATTTTAGGATCTCTCTAAGGTGTGAAGCCAAAAACTAGAGTCCTTGCTCTAATACCAATTGAAATCACCTAGAAGGGGGTGAATAGGTGATAATGCTAATCAATGCACAAATTAAAATGATATGATGCAACGATCACCTAAAATAAGACTAGAAGCTGAATACCCTGTGAAGGGCTCTGAACTCCTTCCTTGTGATTCCTCTAGATAAGAGTTTGAGGTGCACAATGCAATCTTGTTGTATGAGTATTGATCGAGAATATGGAAATGAATATGAAGCAAGTAAATATGGCAATGAATATAAAGCAAGTAAATGAAACAAGTAAACCAATCGCAAACACTGAGATTTGTTTCGAGGTTCGAGCACCCAGCTCTACGTCCCCGCCTTCACCCAGAAGGATTTTCCAACCACTATAACTTTCACAAAGAATTACAACCACACCGGAGTACCCAACTCCTCAATCACACTCCTCTAGTCCAGAGGTAGTGGAGTCACAAGTACAAGAATATCATGGTGATCAAAAGACCACAAACCCTCTTTTAAAAACCTTTTTCCCTTACAAAAAACCTAGAGAATAATGTGTAGGATTGAAGCTCAAGTTTTATAAGTGAAAAAGAAAATGAAATTGAAGAGAGTTTTGAACCAAAAACTTCAGAAAAGAGGGAGAATTTTGAGCACAAAAACAGAGAACAAAAACTTCTTTTGAAAGCCTTAAACTTGAAACTTTTTGCAAAAGATTGTTGTGATTACCTCAACCCTAATCATCCCTATTTATAGGATAAAGGTAGGGATTAAAGAGTAAACTATTATAATAAATAATTAGGAAATATTTGACCTAAAACCAGCCCCCAAAATCGTTTAGAGATAAAACACACGTTTAAAAACGTGTTTAATCAAGTAGCCGTTAGGGCTGAAATCAAGCACATGGTCGACCGGCCGGTCGACCAGGTTTTCAAAAATTTTAGCCGTTGCCAGCCCACGGTCGACCGCCCGGTCGACCGAAACAAACAGAGACTAAGGTACTTTTAGTCGGCCGAAGGTCGGCCGTCCGAAATGGGGTCCGATCGACCGCCCGGTCGACCGGGAGATGTGCACACATGCAGGCACCCAAACGGTCAGAAGCCCGGTCGATCGCCCGGTCGACCGTTCTGACCTGAAACAGAGTCGGTCGACCGTCCGGTCGACCGCAACAGGCCAAAAATTAGTCTTTCGAAAAAGGTTTTGAAAATCCTGATAGTTTTCAAAGTAGTTTTAATCAAGACTTGGTATAATATATTAAATGGAGTTTGTAAGTAATAAAATAAGTTTAAAAATATTTTGTATATAGGAGAGATACCCTTAAAATAAAGCATGTGCAAAATCTCGTGTGTGGGGAATATTGAGCTTCAACACTATACATTATCCTTTAACAAACTAAAAATATAAAAACTGAGAAATGAAGTCTCTGAGCCGCGTTACACCAAGCTAGAGCCTTCTCTTCTATGAAACCGTCCTCTTTCGCCATTTGCCTTTAAGCATCATAATTCCTTGCAATAGCTTAGAAGGACCATCATGAATAGTACTAACCTGAAACTCATTCTAAATAACTTATTAGTACCATATAGCTTCTATGTGTTTTGTTATCATCAAAACTTAAACAAATGAAGAGTGTAACCTTTTGGGCCAACAGTGTCGTCTCCTTCCAACGATGCCATTTTCCCGACGGCACTGCTTCCGACCATTCGCTTGGTGCACAGTCGCTCTCTGGGGCTACTCCTGGCTATGGTGTGTTGCATACAAGGAGGTCTTCGTGTACTAACGGAAGCCTTTTGTAAGCCACCCACAACAAAGAGGGGTAAAAGAATAATTTTACCTCGCGACGGGCCAAACCCTAGGGTTGGCTTGCCATACACATATTTGATGGCATGATTTGCTCTGCATTGTCTGATGATCGGCAAAAAGCACGCACAAGAATAAGTAAAAAGAATGTGGATCGATGTTACTGCTTTTACGATTCTTTCGTAGCAACGAAGTGGCTATACGGGTCGTATCCACAAAGAGGGAGAGCGATGAAAATTTGATGCAGCTTCTTTGTTCAAGAAAAGAGAAAGTTCTTTGTTTCAAATAAAGAATTGAAAAATGAAAACAAGTTGGTTTCAAAGATTATTTTAGAATGATTTGGTGGTTTGTAAAATTGGATTTTCTTAATGGTAAAACGCATAGCTAACTTTCTACTAAGTAGTCCCACTAATCCCTAACTTCTTGAAGAAGTAGCCTCACGATGGATTATAGGCAAGCATACCCCATATGCATAGGAACTATTCACGTGAAAATCGAGTGAAAGTTCTTCCTATAACTTAGCTTAACACAGCAAAAACTTGGACATTCTCTTATCAAGATCCAATTGAAGGCAAGAACACGGGAAGACACAAGTGCACTAATGGTATCGGCAAAGTTAAAAGAAAAATCTCTAACTTACAAAAATAAATAAAGCATACAATCTATAAATCATCAAAAACTCATTAAGCATGAAATATAAGAAATTGAATGCCTGAATGTAAGTTAGAGTTAGAACTATCGTCTTAAGATATCATAACTCTTATTTGCACAAGGCTTTTTGACACTATTGACTCATTTGGGTTTATCAATCAAGTTGTTAGAGATTAGTGGGTTAGTAATTAGTTAGCCATGCAATGAACGAGTTAGTTAGACATGATAGTAAAAGAAACAACAAAAGAAAAGAAGTAGAAACGAAGGGAGTTACACTACAACAAGAAAGTAAAAGAAAAGAAGTAAAGAGAAAGGGAGTTACACTACAACCAGAAAGTAAAAGCAATTGGAAAAACAAATAAATGGAAAGAAGAAAGAGAAGTAGTTACTTGTATTAGCTTGTCACCTTAAATACAACTCTTACACACTCTCTCTCTTTTACTCTAATGGCTAAACTAAAACTAGAAGAAGAAGGAAACTAAGACAACTACAATCCTAAAAACAAGATTACAATAATGCTCTAAACTCTGGATCTCCTTCTCTTCAGACCCCAGGGGGTATTTATAGGCACCAGGGGAAAGGGGGCCAGGGGGATGACCCCTGGCCCAAAGCCCGGGCGCGCCCGCACCCGTGCCCGTACGGCCGCAGAAATGCGGCCTGGAACGCGGTCCTGCCAGGGCGGGCGCGCCTGGCTTCGGGCAGCGTGTCGTCCTGTCTGTCCCCTGTCAGGTGGATCTTCTGGTTTTTGGATTTGATGCCCTGGCTAGCAAAATCTCCACTCCAAAGTCAATAGCTATTTGGTAGGCCTTTAATCACCCATTAAATGGTGATTTAGCGTCTTCTTCTTCATTTGCACACCATGGACCTAGGATCATGTTGGCCCAAAGGCCCATCACTCTAGTTTTGATGATGATCAACTCATGTAGTTATGTTTACTAATGATCTTGTGTTTAATTAGTGACAGATTTGTTATCAAGATCTTAGTAGGTGTGGAGCTTCAACAAAGGATTTAAAGTCATGTTTTGGAGCTAGCACCGGTTGATTCACGAGCCTATGCATCAAGACCACATCAAGTACTCAAGAGGAGTCGAGCTCGTTGGATTGCATTTGGACCAAGTCAAGATGATGAGAAGACTTCAAGGGAAGACTTCAAGATCAAGACTTGTGTCTAGGTATAAGATTTTTGTTTTTAGATAAAATGTAAAGGATAGAGTTGTTGGTGGATTGCTCAAGTACATTTACACACACACACACTCTTGATTTAGTTTTTCATAAAAGATTTCATTTTAGAAAAGTTGTTTTAAACATGGTTTTGGATAAAGACTATAAAAATCATGTTTAGAGCTTAATGTCAAAAATATAGATATCTTATTTGTGTAGTAGATCATATCCATACACACTATGCTTTAATGAGTTCAAAATATCTAGTTTTTGTATTTAAAGGAGTTTTGGAAAAACAAGATTTTGGAAAATACAAGTTTTCATTTGAGCCAATATTTCCAACTTACAAAAATAGTCCAAATCTTTTATAACATGCCTTGATTTTGTGCAAGCATGTTTGTTTATCAAAGTATATTGGTAAAACTATTTTTGTAGATTTTTATGTATTTTATGGGATTTTATTTCAATCAAAAAGACCAAGTTTTAAATCCCAGTTTTTCAGTTTCAGGCTTCAGCAAGTCGACTAGTCGACCGACTAAGTCGACTAGGGCTGAAGTCGGCCGACCGGCTCGGTCGACCGACGTACACGACGTGCACGCCTTGACCTGGCAGATGGCCGGTCGACCGACACAGTCGACCGGAACTGAGAGCAGTGCTCTCTGTTCTTTTGGGTTAACCGGGCGGTCGACCGGAGGCTCCAACGGTCGGATTCTTGACCGTTGGCGGTCCGACAGGTCTGACAGAACCCCAACGGCTAGTTTTCCAGACTCTATAAATTTGGGGGTTGGTCATTGTTTTCTACAAGATTTGGAGAGTGTTTTTGAGCCAGTTTTTCCAATCCTTTTCAGAGGTTTTTCTCCACAAATTTGAGAGCAAATATTTCCTATCTAAAGGGAAGATTTTATCAAGAGTGTTTAAAGTGATTCTTTGAGTTTTCCTCCACCATCTCTTTCCTTGTTTTCTCACACAACACTTGAGCCATCCATTGCTATATCTACCTATAGGATTTGTTGTGAGAGGATTTTAGGTGATCAAGAGTTGTGATCACCAAAGTTCTACTTTGTTTCTTTGAGGAGGCGGACGGTTATGTTCGCAATATTTCGGGTCCTAGTGAGGACTCGGTGTTTCGAGTTCGGGTGTGAACTCTTTTTTTGAGGTGCAGCCTCGGCGAGCCGGTGGGCTTGCGTGTGTACGGACTAGGGAGTCCAAGAGCTTGTAGGTGTTGCGGCACCGAGTGATCCGGTGGGATCAATTATAGTGGAAATCCTTCGTGTGCCAAAGGCGGGGATGTAGAGCAAGTGTGCTCGAATCTCGAAACAAATCCCTTGTGTTTGCGATTGCTCACTCTCTCTATCTCTTGTCTATATCTTGCATGCATATATTGTGTTTATCTTTTCATGCTTGATATACATTGTGTGCTATATTGATATACTTGCTTGGGTTGTTTGCTAACACTTGTATTTAACCAAGAGAGCCAATGCGGCACCTCAACCCATTCAAGGGGAATCTAGAGGAGTTAGTCCAGAGCCCTTCACGGAGAATTCGGGTACACTCTTGTGTTATACGTAGTGTTTAGTTTAAATAGTTTGTTTAGGTCATAATAGTTTTTACTTCCGCATTATTTGGCATTAAGTGACCATTAGATTAGCCATCACCTATTCACCCCCCTCTAGGTGAATTTACAGATCAAGCAAGCAAAACTTTATTAGCAAAATTTTATATCAAATAAATATGCGAATGTGATAAAAATTATGTAAAATTAGAGACTAATTGTAACACCCCGCTCCCAGAATACGTACTTAGTTGCGTATTTAGATTTTTCGATCGTATTTTTTGATTTACTTCCTGTATTGGTTTTGTATTATGAGTTGTTTATATGATCGTTTTGCCTTGGATCTAGATTCGTGAACTCGGAGTCAGCCTTAATCTGAACCGGGAACCCGATCCTAGTGAATTGCTCGATTTGGTCTTTCTGATATTTAGATTTGACCGATTTCAGTTTTAAATATCATTTTCCAATATTTTATATTTTCTATGATTTTCTGGAATTTTTCTGAATTAAATTGAAAATCTTCAAAACCGGTGTCGACCAGTGCCGCTGACCGATTTCCAGATTTTTAATTTACAAACGGATTGGAATTACTAGAAGTGTCATTTTACATTATTTCTTAAAATCACATTTCCTATCTAAGTACATTTTCTGAGATTTTTCAGAATTTATCAAAATCCGGCCGACCCGGTGTAGACCGGTATCGGCGGTTGACTTCCGGATTTTTAATTTGAAAATGGGATTTTATTTCTGAAAACCGATTTCATATTATTCCTCAAGATGACATTTTCTACCTCTGTGTATTTTTGGGGATTTTTCCGGAACAGTCGATTTTTCGGATCTTATTATAATATTATATTTTTTTCCCGAATCCTTCCTTTCAATCTTTCTTTCTTTTCTTTTCTTTTCCCACCGACTCCAGCGCCGACCCAGCCCACATGGGCCGGTCCCATCACTCACCTCCCCCTTCCCATCAATCCATCTCTCTTTTTCTTTTTCTTTTCTTTTTCTTTTCCCTTATTTCCTTTCTCCCTTATCTTTCTTCTCTTCTCTCTTCTTCTTCTTTTTCTTCTTCTCCATGGTGGCCGACGCCCAAGCGAGCCCACCACCGGCCTCTGGCCACGTCGTCGGCTAGGAGTCTCCCCCAACTCCGGCCATCTCTTTCCCCTCTCTCTTTTTCTTTTCCTTTCTTTCCTTTTCTTTTCTTTTTCATCCTCTTTCTTTTCCTCCTCCTTGATCCGGCCACCACCACCGTCGCCGGGGCTCCGACCACCACCCCTGGCTAGCGCCGGCCACTGAGGGCCGGCGTGGCTCCCCGGCGTCCCCCTCTGGCCGCGCTGCCGCGGCCAGATGTTCGGCCAGGCCAGGGCAACAGGCCCTGGCCATGGCTTTGATTGGAGGGAGGGGGGCTGCTGCCCCCTCCCTATCTCTCCCCTAGGGTGGCCACCGGCCACCCCAGCTTCGGCGCCCCGCCGGCGGCGGTCGGCGG
Source organism: Agave tequilana (assembly GCA_038442645.1). Lineage (NCBI taxonomy): Eukaryota > Viridiplantae > Streptophyta > Magnoliopsida > Asparagales > Asparagaceae > Agave > Agave tequilana. The sequence goes on along the minus strand of JAVJIF010005737.1, from coordinate 40,669 downwards.
CCTCGCCCGGCCAGGGGGCTTCCAGCCCCCTGTGCATGTGAAGGGGGGGCTGCTGCCCCCCTGTTCTCCCTCTCTCCCTTGGTCTCTCTCTCTTGCGCAGGGGCTGCGTGAGCAGCCCCAGCAACCTCTCTCCTCTCTCTCTCCTGAACACTCTCTCTCTCCTCTCTCTCTCTCTCTCTCTCCCATTCTCTCTTTCACTCTCTCTCCTGTCTCCTCTCTCTCTCTCTCCTGAACTTTCTCTCTCCCTCAGATTATCTCTCTCTCCTCCCTAATCTTTCTCTAGATATCCCTCCTCCTCTCTGTAATTCTGACGCGGATCTCACACCCGCGCCCAGGCAACCCCTTAACGCGAATCTTCGCGTTCTTGGCTTCTGTTCAACGCGGCCTTCGCGTTCTTGTATCGACGTAGCGCGGAGTTCAGGCCCGCGTCTGTGTCCCTCTCGTGTCGACACGACGCGGAGATAATACCCGCGTCTGTGTTCTCCTCGCGTCCTGATTTGAACGCGGGTCTCGAACCCCGCGTTTGTGGCATCTTCGCGACGCGACTCCCGCGTCTGTGATTACCGCGTCTGCTATTCCCGCGACTCGACTCCCGCGTCTGCGACCCCCGCGTCTCATAAGCCTGCGTCTCCCTGTGTCCCTTTCTCTCTCTAGGTTTCTCTCTAACTCTTTCTCTCTCCTCTTCACTTTCTCTCTCTTCATAATTATATATTATTTTATGGCGCGTGCGCGAGTTCCATGGATTTCGGACTTTTCGGCATTCCGGTGATTTAGGCGAGTGTCCTCGCTCTCGCCTCCATTTGGGTTTCCCCGCTTTGTTGGGTGGACATGTATTTTACTCCATGTTTTCATGTATTTTGTATTGGGCTGAGTCCCTGTATCTGTGTATGGCCGAGTGCCAATGACTGGACATGTATTGCTCTGTGACGAATGCTTGTATAGGGTAGTTTCATTCTTGTACATATACCATGCCTGTGATGTATTGTACTGCTTTATACCATGCGTGGTCGACCCTTCGTGGTCGTTGGACTCTGGGTTTCTGCCTACTCCTGGGATGGCTAGTAGTCACCGAGAATGCGCTTAAACCCCGAGCGTACTTGGCTTCCGGACACTTCAGCCTCCGGTCTCTCACTATCTCGAAAGAGGTGTGATTGGGATCGTCAGGTTTCTCATTCAGCCTCCGGTCTCTCACTATCTCGAAAAAGGTGTGATTGGGACCGTCAGGTCTCTCAGCTCCGCCTGGTTATCATGATCAGCGTTCAGCGCTTTACCACTAGATTCGTCTAGGCGAGATGCTGCCGGAATTCCTACTCGCACCTTAAGCCGAGTTGTCCCGGTAACCTTGCCAGACGCTCCAGTGTTAAATACTATTTGCTGACTGTACACTCCAGCTTGCTCAGCTCCGCTTGATTGTGCTCAGCTACTATTCTATACATGCCATGTATTTACCTGATAATGTTAACTCTTGACATGACTTGCCACCGGACTAATATCACTCTCTTGACATGATTGGTCACCTGCCAAATATCATCCTCCTGTCATGCTATCACTTGACACCCGGCATGACATACTTGACCTGTGATTATCTCATTTACGGGAATACTATACTTGTTATCCTGCATTACATGCAGTGACTTGAATCTTGTACTTGTTATCCTGTATTATATATACAGTGACCTGAATCTATAGTACTCATATACTCCTGAACTCCTGATCATGTCTTGTACCTGCTATTCCCGTAAATTGATAATCACATATTAAATTCTAATAAGACAACTTGCACCCGGTTTGGGGAAAACTGATGGGCCCTGATTAATCATGTTTATGGTGGTCTTATCGAGCCGCGCGTGGCCAAATACTTGAGGGATCACCTGGCGGCCACCAGGGATTCCGTGGGGTGTGCTGGCACCCCTACTCCTGATTATTCCTGCCGGGTATGCACATGCCCTAGGCTCATTTCTATGGGATCTGCGATACTCTATTCCTGTTCGGGCGTAAATAAGTCCTCGGTACCTAGCGGTACGTTCGGCTCAGCACCGGATACTCCTGAACCGTTATCCCGGGCATGTACGGGGCCCATCCGAAACATGATTCATCAAACTTTATCAGTTTCCAAATAACTTGCTATATAAGTTGTGAGTGGAAGTATGTGGAATGGGACACATACTGAAGCCTGGAACTTAGACGGCTCCAATTATAATAAGATGCTAATATACAATTTGCTGTGCCGTTTTGTAACTCGGGTTGTATGTGCTTGGATTACGGTGACATGGGATAAAGGTATATAGATGAGGGTTTCCTTGTTTGGATTATTCCTTCGAGGTACTAGTCTCATGGGGCGTGACCTAAGCTTGTACAATCGGTTTTGCTCGTGATCGGTTTTATTCGGTTTTATCGGTTTTTATCTGTTTTATGTTAGTTTAGGAGATATCTGGTGTTGCCCTATCTACTTTACTTCTCATCTCCTTACCTGCTCTTATCTTATTATACCATGTGCTTATCCTTGCTCGCCACTTGGCATTCGTATCACCACTCGCCTGGGGAGTTCTATCTGACTCCCCTGGATCCTCATGTCCAGGTCATGGAGCTTGGAGCGTGTGGAATCCCAGTTGCTGACCTGAAAAGCGCAGCAGTAGTGTGGATCTCCAGCAGATCATCCAGAGCTCTATTCTTCCAGGCCCCCCTGTGTGCCTCTCGAGTTTTCCTTTTGTAAACTCGTGAGTGCCTGTGTACTGTTCATATTTGTACATCTCTTTGTAATCTCGCAATTGCGCATATCAGTGATGTAATATTCATGTAATATTGGATCACCTCTGGTGATAACTTTGTAATTATACTCATATGTTGGAATGTATAATGCACCATTTGCTTCCGTACTCTGATTCTTGCCTGTACTCATGCTTAGCGTATATACGTGAGGGTATTTCTGACCTGCGTATATACGTCGCAGTAACGTCTCCGTACCCGCCGGATCGGGGCGTTACACTAATCACACCCCTGCACTTATCTTTTTGCTCGTCCCAAGCAAAATAAAAATAAGAAAATTATTACACCACTTTCACAGGTGACGCGATTGCACTAAGCATGTGCAACAAGCCTTTAAACCTCTAGGTTTCCCCTAGAGGAGGAGTGGTGTCTCCTGAGAGTTTTCAGCGGATTGCACCCACAAAATCCAGTATGTGAAAAAATATTTAGTTGTTAGCAAACCTCTTTCAAGAAAAGAACTTTCAATCATCTAAGTAAAAATGACCGAATGATATAAGAATTAGGTTCAACCCTCATAAGTTCTCCTATACTTTAGCCTTCATAAAAGAAAAATTTTATGATTTTTCTTTAAATTTAGAAAGGATCTTATACTTCTAACTCATTCTGTTATTTTGCTTTAGATAGATATGTATAATGTGTAAGTGTGATGTGCTTGGAATTTTTCAACTCAACTTTGAATATCATTTAATTTTATTAATATTTATCTATTATTCTTGATTTCATTAGACTTTCTACTTTACTCATGTAACACATATCAAACCGATGACTCCCAAACCAGATGGTTTTAGGGCACCAGGTGAAAAAATACCCCTCAGGTCAATTATGTAAGTAGAGTAGGCCACGAAATCAAGATTTACTTATATATTATATATTGATTATTATTTTTTGGCATGAGTAATCATGCTTCTTGAGGGACAATAATCCAGCGTTTTTTTTAGAGTTGTGTCTCTAAATCCCAAGCATGTGTGTGTGGTTTATGTATATTCTACTAAGGCTAAATAAAAGGTATGTGTTATTTTCCCTATCCCTGCAACTCTTAGTCAAACCAATCTTTCTTGTTTATTTAGGCAAAAATAAAGATTCATTAATAAGGTTCCCTTAATTCCTACAACCTTTTGGTATTTTTATAAAGAGTATGCAATTTCTTTTCAATCTTTATTTTTTTTAGCACCCCCCCACACTTATCTAATGCATTGTCTTCAATAAATATTGATGTAAATGCAAATGCAATAAATAGGGTGAAGAAATGAAGTCACCGTCTTCGTGGAGTTGGGCCGGCCAAGTGCGAATAGGCTAAAGAAATGTCAAAAATGTAGAAGGGGTAAGCATATAAACAATAAGAATTTTTTTAATATTTTTTTAGTTGTTGTGGTTAGGTGTATGACGGGGCAAAAAGAGTCAGCACACTATTATCCGGAGTCATAGGCTCAGTGGTCAAGAAGGGCTTTAGTCTTCACCCGTTTACTTTGAATTATGAGTTGTTCTTAGGGTCTACAATAATCACAGCATCGTGTGGGAAAACGGTGCACACAATGAACGGTCCAGACTAATAAGTCTTCAGCTTTCTCGCGAAAATATGAAGCTTAGAGTTATACAGCAAAACCTTGTCACCCGAGGCAAAGTTATCCTGTTTATAATCTGATCATGAAAAAGTTTAGTCCTGCTTTTGGTGATCCGAGCATTCTTATAAGCTTCATTCCGTATCTCCTCTAATTCTGTGATATGTAGTCTCCTTAGCTCACCGGCCTTACTCAAATCAAAATTGAGCTGCTTAAAAGCCCATAGGGCATGGTGTTCTAACTTTACTGACAGATGACAGGCTTTTTCGAATATTATTCTGTAAGGAGACATCCCCAGGACTGTCTTAAAAGTAGTGCGGTAAGCCCATCATGCATCATTGAGTTTGACCGACCAATCCTTTCGGTTTTGTCCGGCAGTCTTTTCTAAATTGAGCTTGATCTGTCGGTTGGTGACTTTGACCTGCCCATTTGTCTGGGGATGATACGGAGTAGATAACTTGTAATTGATGGAATATTTCCGTATCAGAGCTTCAAAACTCTATTGCAGAAATGTGATCCATTATCACTATTTATCGCTCTAGGGGTGCCAAATCGGGAGAAGATGTTCTCTTTGAGAAATTTGACAACCACTTTGTTGTCATTGGTCTTTGTTGGCACAACTTCTACCCATTTAGAGATATAATCGACAGCAACCAAAATGAACTGGTTGCCGAAGGAATTAGGGAATGGTCCCATGAAGTCGATACCCCAAACATCAAAAATTTCAACTTGTAGGATCGGGTTCAAGGACATCATGTCTCTTCTTGAAAATTTCCCAATCTTCTGACAATTTGCGCATGACTTACAAAAATGGTATGAGTCTTTGAATAAAATGGGCCAGTAAAACCCATTTTGTAGAACCTTCTCTGCAGTCTTGCGGGGACCGAAGTGTCCTCCGCATGCAAGTTCATAGCAAAAGCTTAGCACACTCCTCTGTTCCTCCTCTGGTATATATCGTCGAATAATCTGGTTGGGACAATACTTAAAAAGATACAGCTCTTCCCAGAAGAAGTACCGTACTTGGGCAAAAAAATGACACTGGTCTTGCTTTGTCCAGTCAGCGGGTAATTGTCCAGTGGACAAGTAATTGACTATGTCCGCATACCAGGGTTGCTTAAAAATAGTCAGGATGTGCTCGTCTGGAAAATCCTCGTTGATCGGAGCTTGTATGATAGGTGCGTTCGGAATTTGTGACAAATGATCAGCAACCACATTTTCTATACCTCGTTTATCCTGAATTTCTAGGTCAAATTCTTAAAGTAAAAGGATCCACCGAATCAATCGGGTTTTTTCTTCCTTCTTGGTCATGAGGTATTTCAGTACCGAGTGATCCGTAAAAATCACCGTCTTCGAGCCTTACAAGTATGGCCGGAACTTCTCTAACGCAAAGAGAACGACCAATAATTCCTTCTCAGTTATTGTATAATTCTGTTGGGTGTCATTCAAGGTCCTACTCGAGTAGTAAATCACGTGCCACCTATTGTCGATGCGCTATCCTAGAACAGCGTCAATAGCAAAATCAGAAGCAACGCATATGATTTCAAATGGTTGGGCCTAATTAGGAGCAGAAATAATAGGCGCAGAAATAAGTTCTTGTTTAAGCTTCCCCCATGACTTGAAACATTCATCGTTAAAATCAAAGGGCACGTCCTTAGCGAGCAGGTTGGTTAAGGGCCTAGCGATTTTGCTAAAATCCTTAATGAACTGTCGGTAGAACCCAACATGCCCTAGAAAGGATCTAATATCCTTGATGCTTTTGGGTGGTGGAAGCTTAGCAATCACTTTTACTTTAGCCTTGTCCACTTCAATGCCTCTCCGAGAAATCTCATGGCCTAAGATAATCCCCTGTCTCACCAAGAAGTAACATTTCTCCCATTTAGAGTTAGATTCTTCTCCTTGCATCTCTGCAGAATTAACTATAGGTGATGAAGACACTGATCAAATGAATCTCCATAGATGGAGAAGCCATCCATAAAAATCTCAAGGAAACGTTCGATCATGTCGGAGAAAAGACTATGCAAGTACCGTTGGAATGTTGCAGAAGCATTGCACAATCCAAAGGGCATGCGTCAGTAAGCGAAGGTTCCGAACAGGCAGGTGAACGTGATCTTTTCCTAGTCTTCTACAGCAATGGGGATTTGATTGTATCCCAAGTACTCATCTAGGAAGCAATAGTACTCGTGTCCAGCCAGGCGTTCAAGCATTTGGTCGATGAAGGGTAGCAGAAAGTGGTCTTTACGGGTGACTGCATTCAACTTTTTATAGTCGATGCAAACACGAACCCTGGCAGGCAGTCTTGTTTGTACCAACTCTTTTTGCTTATTTTCAACCACCGTAAAGACAGCTTTCTTTGGGACCACATTAACAGGGCTAACCCATTGGCTATCAAAAATGAAATAAAAGATCCCATTATTTAATAGTTTCAAAATTTTCTCTTTTACTGCCTCTTGCATGAGTGGGTTAAGCCTGCATTGTGGGTCCCTCCCGAGGGTTGCTTCATTGATTAAATTTTATGTTGAACTATGGCTGGACTTATCCCCTTGATATCTTCATCGTCCATCCAATGGCTTCCCTATGTCTTTTCAGAATAGACATAAGGTTGTCCTCTTGTTGCTCAGTCAAGTGGGATGCTATGATGATTGGCAGAATTTCTCTTCCGCCCAGGTAGGCGTACTTGAGGTGTTCGGGTAAGGCTTTTAGCTCTAGGAAAGGTGTTGCTTCATTGGAGGTAATATCCGGACTTTCAGTCCTATAATGAGGTACACTGGGACTTGACGCTCAATCCACTGTCGAATCTACGATCTGATCTAGATTAAAATCCTCAGACTCCAGATCAAACTCTGCCTCTGTTTCTATCTCCAGGCTTTCCTCATGCTCACTGGTCAGATTTTTAATAGAATTGACCTCAAACGTCTGATATTGATATTCCTGGGTTGTCTTCCAAGATTGAAGACATTGACTTCCTTCGTCATGTCTCCAAAGGTCAATCATATGGACCCATTCCTTACAGTTGATTATGGCATTAGCTGTAGCAAGGAATGGGCGTCCTAAGATGACCGGAGTTTTAGACCACGGATTTGATACAGGTTGGGTCTCAAGCACAATGAAGTCAATGGGGTAGATGAAATCCCCGGATAAGGACATCTGTGATTTCTCCCTTCAGAATTTTTACAGATCGGTCAGCTAACTGAATGGTGACTCGAGTTGGGTTTAGCTCGCCCAACCCAAGTTGCTGGCATACTGAGAGAGGTAGCAAGTTGATACTTGCTCCCAGGTCAAGGAGTGCCTTGCTAATTTCTGTTTGTCCTATGGTGCAAGAAATTGTGGGACATCCGAGATCCTTGTATTTCACTGGAATGGGATCAGCCAGAATTTCGCTTATATTGGTTGCCAAGAACACTTTCTTGGGCACATTTGTCTTTCTCTTCTTCGTACACATATCCTTAAGAAATTTGGCATAAGCTGGGACTTGTTGGATAGCGTCAAGAAGAGGTACATTCAGTTTGACCTAGTTAAACATCTCAAGCATATTCTCCATATGCATATTCTTATTGTTGTTCCTAAGCATGTTGGGAAAGGGTGCTACAGGCTTATGAACTTGTTCAGCAGCTTTGTCTTCGTCAGATGTTTGAGGAGCAGTTTGGGAGGAACTAGCAGAGGTGAAGGCTAGAGTAGGATCAGTATTGACTGGATTTTTCTGTTAGTAGACCTGGCTGTCCACCTTCTTTCCAGATCGAAGTGTGTGAACAACATTGCACTGGTTGATCGAAGGGTCCTGAATTTCATACGCTTGATTGGAGTTTTGGGATTAACTAGCGGCTGATTAGGTAAAGTACCCTTTGGTCTTTCACTTAAAGAACTAGCTAACTGACTCATTTGCATTTCCAATCTCGATATAGCCTGTGAATGGTTGTTCAGCGTTTGTCCCTGATTTTGCATGAAAGCGGTTTGGGACTTCATAAAAGCTTCCATGCTCTCCTCCAACTTACCAAATTTCTTTTCCATTGGTGACTTTGAGAGGAAGAAGATGAAGGTTGACTGGGAAAATTTTGTGGAGGATAGATGGTGAAAATTGTTAGAGAAATTAGGCCTAGGAGGATTATTCTGGGCCGAAGAGAAATTTGGGTGATTCCTCCAACCTGAATTGTATGTTTGCGAGTAGGGATTATGTGGCGGCCATGAGTAGGCCGCGTTCAGGTGTTCCGGTGGCACTTGCTGGGTATGAAAAATAGGGCACTCTTCAAAAACATGGTTTGATACCTGACAGTATGAACAACCCGGATTGTGAATTGGTAGTGGTTTGATTTGGTTGATATTGGCTGGCTGTCTAGAGCCTCTATTCTCCTCATTAGGGTTGCAATCTAAGCTTCTGCAGCTATGAAAGATTCTAGAGATAGGAGCCCTCCTCTTGAAGCTATACATTGTGAATTCCTTAGTTTTTTCAAGGCTGGCTCCCATTGTAGGGTTTTCTCAGCTAAATCCTTAATAAATCCCAACCCTGGTCCTCATCCTTTTGCAAGAACCCTTCCTCACACATGGTTTATAACATGATTTTTGTCTGATAATCTAAACCATCAAAGAGAATCTGGCACTGACGCCATTTCTCCACACCATGATGAGAGTACTGAGCTAGGAGATCGTTGAATAGCTCACAGTATCTCCAAAATGATTCACTCAATTCTTTCCTGAACTGCATGATATTTTTTTCTAATGAGGGTAATTTTGTGAATTGGGTAGAATTTCTTCAAGAAGGCCTTGACAAAATCATCCCACGTCGTGACAGAATCTATCGCCAAATTGTACAACCATTTCTTTGCTAGGTCCTTAGGGAAAAGAGAATGAAACGTAACCTAACGGCATCGTCTCCAAGCTGGGTAATACGCATCATGAGGCACACTTCTTCAAATTCCCTAACAAAGAAGTATGCGTCCTCCAATTCTAAACCATGAAACTTTGGGAGAGTGTTGATAAATTGAGGCTTTAGTTTAAAATTATTTCCATTTACCTCAGGCAGTTTTATACAAGATGGTAATGAGGTTCTGATCGAGTAAAACCTGTCCTGAAGTGACGCCATCACAGGTTCTGGATGCAAGGGTAAAGAAGTGTTTTTGGTTAATCTGAAAGATACAGGATCTCTTACCCACTCTTGCATGCAGCACACCACAAACAACGTAATGACAACAAATAATCAAAAAGAATAAAATAAACAAACAAAAGAAGAAAAACAGCCACAAGCCTTAGTCTAAGGTACCTGGACCTAGACGACTCCTAACTGGTCGATTCTCCGGGGGAGGTTGTTACAGGAACTCGACAACAAGCGAACCAGCCAGGAAAGGGCTAAACTCGGTGGGAGGTATCTGGGAGTGAGCCACGGGCCTTAATTATGCCAAACCACGGAGCTTTAGAGGTTTTGCCTCTCAATCCACTTTCCTTAGACACCAATTTTGTAGGAGAATAGTTCTTGCAACTTCTACCCTCGGTTAATCTCTTAGTGAGTCCGAGATGTCCCTACGGCCAACGTCTATCAATTTTAGTTAAGGCTTGGGTTATATGAGTGCACTTGGAGATGGTTTTTGGTCTAAGAAAGGGTGATGAAATCCCCACCTTATCTTGTTTATTTAGGATTTTGCCCTTAACGTCAATTGTGCAAGTGTACAGTTTATTCACAATAGAGTAACACTCAAAGTGATAAATCACTCCAAAATGTTGGTCCTATTCTATATGAATGCACACGTACCTTTTCTCTAGCACTCTTCAAAAAAATTGAAATGAATTGAAATAGACACGTGCCCTAAATGCAAAAGTCTAATTCAAATTTCAATTAAGCAACAAGTGGATTTCTGCTGAGTTTATTACACATACATAAGGTGAAGCATTCAAGGAAACTAAAATTTTTTTTGAGAAAGTAATTTGAGCGACTTTCGATAACCTTGTAGAGGAGTTTGTTAGTACTTCAATCGGAAAAACTCGCTTTTACATGAATTTTCCGAGGGTAAATGAATCCTCGTGCAACTTCTTTGGCCACCACTTTCGCTTCCCGTGATAGTGAGCTCCTTAGTACTTCTCCTACACATAAGAACAAAGAAAAATCTTTAGTGTTAAACAATAAAACCGTTCCCTCCCCGGCAACGGTGCCAAAATTTGATCGGCAAAAAGCAAGCACAAGAATAAGTAAAAAGAGTGTGGGTTGATGTTATTGCTTTTGCGATTCTTCCGTAGTAGCAAAGTGGCTATACAGGTCGTATCCACAAGGAGGGAGAGCGATGAAAGCTTGATGCAGCTTCTTTGTTCAAGAAAAGAGAAAGTTCTTTGTTTCAAATAAAGAATTGGAAAATGAAAACAAGTTGGCTTCAAAGATTGTTTTTAAAATGATTTGGTGGTTTATAAAATTGGATTCTCTTAATGGTAAGAATGCATGGTTAACTTTCTACTAAGTGCTCCCACTAATCCCTAACTTCTTGAAGATGTAGCCTCACGATGGATCATAGGCAAGCATACCCCTTATGTATAGGAACTATTCACGTGAAAATTGAGTGAAAGTTCTTCCTATAACTTAGCTTGTCACGCGGGTGACCCGGGTTCGATCCCCGGCAACGGCGCCAAAATTTGATCGGTAAAAAGCAAGCACAAGAATAAGTAAAAAGAGTGTGGATCGTTGTTATTGCTTTTGCGATTCTTTCGTCGTAGCGAAGTGGCTATACGGGTCGTATCCAAAAGGAGGGAGAGCGATGAAAGCTTGATGCAGCTTCTTTGTTCAAGAAAAGAGAAAGTTCCTTATTTCAAATAAAGAATTGGACAATAGAAACAAGTTGGTTTCAAAGATTGTTTTAGAATGATTTGGAGGTTTGTAAAATTGGATTTTCTTAATGGTAAAAATGCATGGCTAACTTTCTACTAAGTGCTCCCACTAATCCCTACCTTCTTGAAGATGTAGCCTCATGATGGATCATAGGCAAGCATACCCCTTATGCATAGGAACTATTCACGTGAAAATCGAGTGAAAGTTCTTCCTATAACTAAGCTTAATACGGCAAAAACTTAGACATTCCCTTATAAGATCCAATTGAAGGCAAGAATACGGGAAGACACAAGTGCACTAATAGTATCAGCAAAGTTAAAAGAAAAATCTCTAACTTATAAAAATAAGTAAAGCATACAATCTATAGATCATCAAAGAACCCTCGTCTTAATATATCATAGCTCTTATTTGCACAAGGCTTATTTGACAGAATTGACTCATTTGAGTTTATCAATCAAGTTGTTAGAGATTAGTGGGTTAGTAGTTAGTTAGCCATGCAATCGAAGAGTTAGTTAGATATGATAGTAAAAGAAACAACAAAAGAAAAGAAGTAGAGAGGAAGGGAGTTACACTATAAAAAGAAAGTATTTATAGGGCTCCTTCTCTTCAGATCCCAGGGGGTATTTATAGGCACCAGGGGAAAAGGGGCCAGGGGGACAAACCCTGGCCCAAAGCCCAGGCGCGCCCAAAGCCCGTACGACTGCAGAAACGGGGCCCAGGCTACGTTTCAGTGGCCATGCCAAGGCGGCGCGCGCCTGGCTTCGGGCAGCGTGTCGTCCTGTCTATCTCCTGTCAGGTGGATCTTCTGATTTCTGGATTTGATGCCTGAGCTGACAAAATCTCCATTCTAAAGTCAATGGTTACTTGGTAGGCTTTTAATCACCCATTAAATAGTAGGCTTTTAATCACCCATTAAATAGTGATTTAGGTTCTTCTTCTTCATTTGCACACTATGGACCTAGGATCAAGCAAGCAAAGCTTTATTAGCAAAATTTTATATCAAATAAATATGCGGATGTGATAAAAATTATGCAAAATTAGAGATTAATCATCCGACGATCATCCAACCTGGGGAAGAGCCTTCAGAAGGTGTTCGGATCGTGCATCTTCGCCGGTTCGAAGGGTCTTCGTGGGAGCAAATCTATATGGTTGTGGTCCGCAAACTGCTATGTCGTCATGACGTGTACAACCTTTTTCGATGTTTTCCTATATTTGAGATGCTGGTAATGGTGAAGAGTTCAAGGATGCCAAAGATGGTAGAACATCACTGAACTACGGAGTGTTCGAGGGGCTGATAAGCATCAGGCCTTCTCACTTGGGGTACCAGAGAGGAGACATATGCTACCTGGAACCGTACGTCCCCAGCCGTTTTACTCGCCAGTTTGGATACGACCAGCTCTACATTAGCAATCCAAATATCAACTTGGCTTTTATGGAGAGCCTAATTGATGGTGCTCGAGCTTGGCTATATTTTATTGTCGGTTGCACTGAGCCACGGCTGTGCATGTCGTTGAGAACCCCGAACCTTCTGATGACTTTAGGATTCTACCAGTGGTACAAGACCTCCAATTCTGCGCCAACTGGGTTCAACATCAACTCCTCCGGCTTGAAGTGGATCTCTAAGTAGATGAAGTAGAAGGTAATTGAACAAGGGGAGGGCAAAAGAGTTCGAGTGCCAGACCTTTCTGAGTTTATCGCTATCGTTCACAGTGAAGCTTTTGATGTTGAAGCCCTCATTTCGAGGATGTTGCTGGCACCGAGGTACCACGAGATGTTCCTAGTGGGGTAGGCACGGCTCCGATGGAGGAAGTAGAGATAGAAGAGGTAGAAGAGGAGGAAGAGAAAAACTCAGACTTTCATTTCAAGCGGAAGCGAGAGGGCGAACCTCGCAGGAAGAAGGTGGTAAAGAAACCTCGTCGCCACACTCCAGTCACTGCGGAGAGCGAATCAGTTGCGATCGTTTCTCCTCCTGCCCTGTTAGTTATAAAACTATCGGTACAGAAGAAAGCAGCTGAAAAGGCTGCTCCAGACTTGGGCAAGATTAGTTCTCATTTGCAAGATTTTTTTAATTATTCTCTCTTCTTGTGCAGCTAACTTGTTAATTTGGGATGCAGGAACCGAGATCGCGGGGGAACAAGGAGATTACTATGATCCACTATTCACCTACAGGGAAGGTGACGAAGCCAGTTATCTCGTCTCCGATGAACCTGAGGGTTGCGCAGCCAATGTCGGTCCCTCTTGTGCTGACGAGGGCAAAGAAAGCCTTATGGCTTCAAGTTCAAAGGAGATGGTCGCGGAACCTGTGGCAAGTGAAGGAGGACTGGGGCCGCTACTAAAATTACACCTAGAGGGGGGGTGAATAGATATATAGCTAATCAAATTAAAATTCAATATAACATAATGAAATGATGCAACCGATCACTCAAAACATGACTTGAAGCCGAATTCCAGTGAAGGGCTCTGAACTTCTCCTCATGATTCTCTAGATAAGAGTTGAGGTGCTTAATTGCTATCTTGTTGAGATGAGCATTAATCGATAAGAATAATTGAATGATAAACAAATAAATGAGACAATAAAGCAATCGCAAACAAAAGGATTTTTTCGAGGTTCGAGCCACCGCTCTATGTCCCCGCCTTCACCACCGTGAAGAATTTTACTATCCACTATTGGATCCTCCACAAAGGAACCTTACAATAAGGAATTACAACCACTCAAAGTACATAACTCCCCAACTCAATCCTCCACATTAGAAGCAGCACAAAGCCAATTGAGATAACAAGCTCTAGGTGATCAAGAGACCACAAACACTCTTTTTGCAACTCTTTTACAAAGCCCTATAGAGTAAAATTTAAACCTGAAGCTCAAGAATGTAAGTGAGAGTGAAAATCAGAAAGAGAGATTTTAAGACCAAAAAAACTCAATTAAAAAGCTTTAAAAATAAGAGCACAAAATAAAAATTGAAACTTTTTCTCTTTGAAATCAATACAATTTTCAATAGAATTTGTTGCTGTGAATTATTCAATCCTAATGACCCTTTATATAGGTTTAGAAAAACAAATTTAGAATAATTTTATCAGGTTTAAAATGAATAAACTGACTTTTAAAATTCAACTAAACACATTTTAAAAATATGTTAAAAATAGTCTTTAAAAACTAGCCGTTTTTGCCAATCTGGCAGAGTGGCAGTCGGTTGGCCGATCGACCGGCCATTCAAAAAAAATATGACCGTTGGCTCCCGGTCGACTGGTCGGTCGACCGTGTTTAACCGAGACCAAAACTGATTACAGTCGGTCGACGCCCGGTCGACGGCAATAGGGAACCGGTCGACCGGTAGGTCGACCGGGATTATGCACAACGTGCACACCCTAATTGCCAGAGGGTCCGTCGATCGCAAGGTCGACCGTTCTGGCCTGTAATAGGCACGATCGACCGACTTAGGCCAAAAAACTAGGTCTAGCTTATTTTGAAGATACAGAAAATTTTGAAATAATTTTGTTTGAATTTTAAAGGAGAGAAGACATGCATAGCCATGAGATACAAGTTCTAAACAGAGATAAAAAATTCCAAAAAAATATAGAACAAGTATCAAAACCAAACATATTAAAACTATACTTTTGAAACATGTATTTTTGTGTGTGGATATCTTTGAGCCTCAAATTTATATTTTACTTCTTAACAAACTAGTTTCTTATAAGGTTCTGATTGGCTACACGAATCTTCAAGTGGGCTTCTCTGATAGTGACGTTTGAGCGACATTTAGACCTTTGAGTTACGATCCCGTACTTGAGTACACTTGAGCCATTAACACCTTCCTTTATAGGAAGAACCCGTTAGATCTTTTTGAACCCTGAAATACACTCTTGAACTTGATTAGTACCAAATAACTTCATATGCTTTGTTACCATTAAAACACAAAACCGGAGATTGTAACCTTTGGGCCAACAGTTACAACTACTGAGGTCCTCATGACTGATGAACTTCTTCCTGAGCCAGCCTCTGGTGATTTGGCAGAAACTAGTGCTTCTTCTACCACTGTCAGGGTCTCTTCTATGGAGCCAGTCGAAGTCAGCACCGCCGTCGAGGGAGCCCCCATGGACATTCTTGAGGAGGCGATTGGGGTCATATCTATCGTGACTTCAGCACCTTTCTGTAAACGACCCTTGCTTGCCTCCCCTCTTTTTTTTTACTTATCTTTGTCCTAACAAAATACTCTTGCAAGTATTCCGTCTCTGGGTGCATCAACTTCAAAGGAGCCGATGGGCCTTTTTGGGGAGGTCAGGGAGGAGACAAGTATCTTGACTACTATAGATGTCGCGGAATTAGATGTCTTGTATTGTGACGTGCCTCCTAACCAACCGGAGTCTGTTGGTGATCTTACAGCGGCTGAGGGGACGAGGGTTGCTCTCCCTTCCATGTTATCGTCAAAATTGATCACCTTTCCATCCGAATCAGTTGGCGAGATGACGGTGATTTCCATGATGCCACCAGTTTTGGTAACAACCGGTCTCAGGGTAATCACCAGCTTGACGTCTCTAATGTTGATTGTCGAGCCAGCTCTTTTTGGAGTAGTCACGGACCCTACTTCCTTCATGGCTGGTGTATTGGTGTCGATGAAGACTCCCCCTCGGTTGCCAGCGATTCCTCGTCCATCTCCGACCAATGCTTCTGCCACTTCTTCTACTGTTATGATGGTGAAACTGGTGGAGGTTTTATCTTTGGGGATTACTCGCTCGCCAGAAGTAATTGAAGCTAATAAGAGGGAATTCATGGCGAAAATGGTCGACAACTTCTATAAGAGCCTAAAATGATCCATTGCCCTGATTTCGAAAGGCTCAACCACTTCATTTGCAGCTCTGAAGGTGGTCTTCTCTCGTAATATTGAAAGTATCTGAGATTTCGGAGGGGATGACCAAGCCGCTGCATTGGAGCTGTTGGTGGAGAAGTTTAAGAGGGACGTGGGTGAGTGGTGTGGACTTATTAGCTTAGACCTGAATCCATCGTTACACAAAGAGCTTAAACATCTCAAGGCTCAGATGCAGAAGGCTCATCTAGAGGCAGAGGAAGAAGCCAAGGTGGTATCTTCAGACTTGAAGTTCTTAGAGGCAAGGAAGGTAGAGATAGGTGATGCTATCGATGCCTCCAATAGTGCTCTTCTTGATGGCGAGGATAAGATAGAAAAAGCCAAAGAGATGATTAAGAAGGCCAATTTTCTCCTGTCCAAGGCTGGACTGATGCGTCTTGAGGAGACTGCTTGGCTGGAGCAGTTCAAAGCCCATAACGATGAAGTCCTGCAATAGGAGATGGCGAAAAGGGCAACTCTAGCGGAGATTGAGGCTCGTTTGTCCCAAATGGCGAACTTCAATGAAGCCGAGCTGAGATCGCAGGCATTCATCAGAGCCGCTGAGGAAAGAAAGAGCAGACTGGCTACTCTTAAAGAACAGATCAAGTCCTCTGAAACATAGTCGTAGCTTGTACTCCATGTATCCCTATTTTGTTTTTGAATCAATAAAATAGTTTTATTTGACTTTTCTATTATGTCTCTGCTTGCTTTATCTTCTGAGTTTGTAGTAATTTCAGGTTAAATTTTAGCTTTCAAAAGAAACAAGATGACGGTATAGTCTTCCAACTTATACCATAAGAATATTCACTAATCTATTCAGAGGTTAAAAACGTGATAGAATTAGTTATTTGATAAATTATCACCAATAAGTTTGAATGATAACTCGATTCAAATCTTATTGGGGATGTGAATAAAATAAAGCGAACTTGATGATCTTCCTGTTCAAAGGTAAGTATTAACATAACAGACCAAAAATCGTCAGGATATGAACTTGTTTTGATGAAATAGGCATCACAAAATGCGATGAAGTTCAGAGTTTGTTAGTTTAGGAGTGATAAACTGGATGTAACTGGTTGAAGATTATCAGATTTAGGATTTTTGTCATTCAGAGGTGGCGAATGATTAATCTCTAATTTTACATAATTTTTATCACATCTTCACATTTATTTCGTAATAAATTCTGCTAATAAAGATTTGCTTGTTTGATTCTAAGTCCATGGTGTGCAATGAAGAAGAAGACCCTAAATTACCATTTAATTGGTGATTAAAGGCCTATTAAGATAGTCATTGACCTAGGAGGCTGATTCTGTCAAAACCAAGGGCTGCAAACCAGAAACTAGGACCAGAACCTGACAGGGGACAGACGGGACAACGCGCGGCTCGAAGCGCCGCGGATGTGCCTAGAAGCATCGCGCACGCGGCTTGAATGGCCGCGAAAATGCGGATCTTACCGCGTTTTCACGGCCGTACGGCTGCGGCGCGCGGGCCAGGGGTTGTCCCCCTGGCCCCCGTTCCCCTGGTGCCTATTACTACCCCTTTGGGGTCCCAGAGCAAGGGATATACAGAGTTTAAAGTAGTTTTCATTTTCATGTTGTAGTTTAGAATAGTTTAGTTTAGGGTAGTTCTTCTTCCTCCCTTGTATTTTTCATTTTTATAGATCTTGTAGGGAGAGAGAGAGGTACATGTTGGGAAGCAAGAGTGCTTGTAATAGAACGTGACAATTATGAAAGGTGCGCTCTTAACTTATCTTTGTTTTCTTCTCTCTAATCTCTTTTACATGTGTAGCTAATTTTTCTCTCATGGCAACTAACTACTAACCACCAACTAGTCTAACTTCTTATTTGATAATCCACATGAATCTAATAGCCTCTACTTGGCATTGCTCTTGCAAGAGCCATTGATGGCTCATGATGATGGATCTAACACTCTAACTTTCTAACTCTCTAACAAGCTAACATTACTTTACTCCATATTTTCTTTTAGTTTGATGGTTTAAGTGTAGCTTGCACTTGTTTGTTGAGTTGGGTTGTGATGAGTTACACATGGGTCATGCTTTGAATCGCTCTTGAACCAAGGACTAGTGATGGCCAATGATACATGTGAGGCAACTATCACTAAGAGGTTAGCGTGTTGGTGGAGTCATTAGTAGTTAGTAGCCGTGAGTCTTCTTTCTTTTTCACTTTATTTTAGATATAAAAACAAAAACCACAAATACCATTCTTCTATGTTTCTCAATTCTTCGTGTTTCACTGCACACTTCTCTTTTCATTCTTTCTTTTTCTTTTTATTCTTTAAAACTTTCAATAACTTTTTAACAAGCACGTGAATCAACTGGTAAAGCTTCTATCGCCTCCCGTCCTTATGGATTCGACTCGTTTTAGCCTCTATGCTATAACGGAAGTATCGAGGAAGCTAAAGCGCACACACTTTAAATATCGATTTCAAAATATACACTTTTTTGTGCGCGATTTTCTCCCGATCAAATTTTGGCGCCATTGCCGGGGATAAGAACGGTTTGATTTCACATTTTTGTTAACTTTTCTTTTTTATTTTTTGGTGTGCAGGTTACATTTTTTTTAGCTTTGCAGAAGTCCACACTTGCTCTTGTGTGGTCGGGTAACTTCTTGTATATTCTTATACTCTACTGCTATTTTTTTTTATATTACCTGTACACTGTAAATAATTTTAAGAATTAAAATACGATAATTAGATGCTTTAAAACGGTTTAGACATTTGCATCTAGGCACGTGTCAATTTTCATTTCAATATACTGTATTTTGTTCTTATTGTGATCTTGCAGGAGGTGTACATATTGCATTGCATATAGTTAGGACAAATACTTCAGTGATTTACTCATTTTTTTGTGTTCATTCTTATCTATATTGCACACTTGCACGAATTGAACTTAAGGGCAAAACTCAAAACAACATAAGGTGGGGAAGTCATTACCGTCCCTTAGCCCAAAAATCACCTCCCCACTTACACAATCTAATCCTAAATAAAAATTGTTAGACGTTGGCCCCTAGAGACATCTTGGACTCAATTAGGAGAATGACCTAAGGGGGAAGTTGTTAGAAGTTGACACTTGTCAAATCGGTGTCTAAGGTTGGGGTTTGAGAGGCGAAACCTCGAAGAACAGTGGTTTGGCATAATTAGGCCCGTTGCTCCGGTATGGATACCTCCCACTGATCTTGCCCCTACCTGGCCGATTAACTTGTGGTCAGCTTCTGATAATATACCCTCCGTGGACAGTCTACCCAATTAGGAGTCGTCTAGGTCTAAGTCAACCCTCGCATAGGCTTGTTTTCCTTTTCTTTTTCTTTCTCCTTGTTTGTTTGTTTGTTTTTCTTTTTTGTAAATTGTTATATGAATTTTAATAACAACAATTCTTTCAATTATAATATGAATCCATATTTCACCCCGACCTCATTTGACTCGGATAATTCTGACCCGGCTATGTACAACATGAACCAATCATTTATGTCGAGTTGGGATTATCCGAATCAATATGACCCATATCCTCAACCATATGACCATAATTTTCAAAATAATTTCAAATCTTCACAGAGTCAATGGGGATTCACCTCCCCCGAGTCAAATTTTCAACTGCCTTATCCACAATTTTCACAAAGTTGATTTCCCGATTTTGGTTCATATACTCCTTTTCCTATTCCACCAACCGATGAAAAATCTAATTTGGAAAGGAGTATGGAAGAGTCCCTACAACAAATGCAAAATTTGCTCAATTCACAATCCTTCCCACATCAAACTCCACATACTCCTTTTCTAAAGCATCCAATTGAAGAAGAATCTGAGCTAAAAAAGCGTTTGGAAGTCTTTTGTGATAGAATGTAAAACATGTTGGACTCTCATCTCAACCAAAATTTTAAGAGTTCTACTCATCTTTTCCAATCTCACATATTCAAAATGAACAAACTTCAATACTGGATTTGAGTATGGAACCCTTGCATGAGTCCGAGCAATAATCGCAAAATCTGATGGACTCACAATTTCACCATAATTTTCAAAATCAACTTCCATACTCACCTTTTCAAGAAGAACCAATTACAACAAAGTATGGAAGACATGATTCTGACTCCAAATTCTGTTACCCGGCCTGTCAGTAGGTTAGACTCACTTATGAATGATTGATCAATGAGAGTGAAGAAAGCCTTTCTTGTCAATCTTTGACCGATCCTTATATCCCTAACTCTACTGATTGGACCCAAGAATCATGTCATTTTGAAAATCCAGCTTCAATTTCATCATATCAACCTGAACTTGACCAATATCACATCCTTGACATTTTGGCAAGTTATCCTTTTCCTAAAATTGAACTTGAGCTTGAAAGTGATCTTGAACCTCAAATTGGTGATCCTTTCACTTTTTGATTTAATAATGACTCCGGTATCTTTACCAGATTTTTTCTCTATTCCGAAGTCAACATCGAATCCTGTACCAATACACCGTGAAATAGAATCATCAATCTTTTATGATCACACTTCATTAATGAGGAAAGTGTGTGAACATCAATTCTTTAGTTTGGACCCTATTTTTGAACCAATTTTGACTCTTATTGTTGACTCTCGACTTGATCTGAGTCAACTTCTCGAGTCAGTATCAGGTTTTGTTTCTATTCCATTTGAGTCCAAATCAATCATCTCTCAAAATCACACTTCATTATTGGACAAGAATGTTAAGAAAATGACTCAGTAATTATTTTTGAAAACTGAAATTAGATGAGGATAAATTTTTAAATAAGACCATTCAATCAATCATTCTTTTACTGGGTTGCATTAGAGAGATCACTGGTGGGTTTCAGCATGATCCACGATATCTTGATTGGGTAGCAACGCTTGGCCCAATCAGACCACCACCGGAGCCACCACCATGAGGTAATTTTCCTTCCTTTCCCATTTGTTTCATGTATATACACATTCACGATGCATTGAGGACACTGCATGAGATAAGTGTGGGGAAGTGTTTACTAACATAGTTAATTTTACATTTTTTTCTTTTACACTTCTTTTTAATTTAAAAAATCTTTATATAAAAACTTTTTCTTTTTTTTTACAAAGCTTTTTTGAATTAAGAAAAATAGTTTTGATTTATTTTAAGAAAATTAAGATTTTCTTAGGAATTAGGAAAACCTAAAATTATAAAATTTTAAACTGAGTCAAAATAATAGATCTTATTTAAATTTTAAGATAAGAAAGTAAGATTGAAAAGATAATTTGATCTTGAATTTTTTTGCCTTAGATTTATGCACTCCACACTTACACAATTTTGGAATTGAAACAAAGACTGAAATGCCATTAAAAAATCTATATTAAAAAAATAATATTATGATAATAAAAATCACTTATTGAAATTGGGTAATTATGCCTCAGGAAGCATGATTATTCACACCTAAAATGGTGGAAAAAAAATAAGATAATCTTCTTTAGTTTTGTGGCCTTGTTTACTCGAGTCCTTAAGTCCGAGGGATGTTTTCTCATCTGATACCCTAAGATCATCTGGTTTGGGAGTCACCAACTAAAATCTCACTATTTAAGTAAATAAGAAAGCCTAAGAAAACTAAGGGAAGAAAAAGAAAAAAATTATATATATATAATAATATAAACAAAAGGCATGAAAGTTAGAGTCGATATCCCAAAAATCTTCACAATCATAAAGTGTATATTTCTAAGAGTTTTATGAAAGATTGATTGGTAGTGAAAAGTGTATTTTTATCATTACATTTACCATCACATTTTCATATTTATTCATATAATTCTGCACATTTACTAATATTTATTATTTATTGTGTGCAGGCCTTGAGAAATAAAAATAAAGGAATAAAGCCTCAAAAGAAGCCCAAAAGCCCATGTTTAAAGCCCAATGTAAAAGTTGCAATTAACAATTGTCAAAATTGCAAATACCAAGGGCAAAAGTTGCAAATACTAAAAGAAGAGGGAAGGATAGATTTCTATTCAACCCTAAACACTTGCAGGATGAGGATAAAAGCCAAAGAAGAGAGTGTAAAGATAAGGAAATTCGTTTAAAAAGATATTAAGAGATTTGAGATCTAGGTAACTTGCTTCCCAAGTTATCTCGAAATCACAAGATAAAGAGCCAGGATGCAACTTCCAGAAGACAACGCCCAGTGATTGGTAGTGAAAAGTGCATTTTTATCATAACATTTACCATCACATTTTCATATTTATTCATTTAATTCTGCACATTTATTAATATTTTGTGATTTATTGTGTGCAGGCCTCGAAATAATAAAAAGAAAGAATTAAAGCTTAAAAAGAGCCCAAAAGCCCACATTTGAAGCCCAAGTGCAAAAGTGCAAATATCAATTGTCAAAGTACAAATACACAAGAGCTAAAGTTGCAATTATCAAAGAAGAGGGAAGGATAGACTTCTATCCAACCCTAAACACTTGCAGGATGAGGATAAAAGCCAAAGATAAGAGTGCAAAGATAAGGAAATTCGTGGATAAAGATATTGAGAGATTTGAAATCTAGATAACTTGATTCCCAAGTTATATCCAAATCCCATAATAAAGAGCCAGGATGCAGCTTCCAGAAGCAAACGCCCAGATGGACGGACCAGGAGAAGCCACGTGCCAAAGCGCGTGGCAATCTGCCACCAAAATGCCGCAATTCCACGGCAAATGCCGCATTTCCACGGCAATTCAGATAAGCCAGGGCAACGGCTTTTGTGTACGACTTGTGTTCGGACTCTAACTCCTTTTGCGCCTATAAATACCCCTGCAGTGCAACACAGAACGTCGTCCAGCGCAGTACAGGGCCAAAATTAGGGTTTCTTCGAGTTTTTCTTCTTTTGTAATTAGGTTTTTCTTTTTATTTTCAAGAGAGAGAGAGGCTTATGTTGAGCGTGACACTGATGTACCTTCCTCTTCTCTGCCATTGTACTGATTAATAAAGATAATCTTTTCTTTTATTTTTATGTCATTGCTTTATAAATAGCCCCGTCGCTATGGAAGAAGGGGTCGGATGATTTTTGGGAGAAAAGAGCTCTGAGAGAAAAGAGAGAAACCCTTCAAAGAACTTGTTGTGTTCAAGTTGCTCTTTGCCTACCTTCTCTTTGAGAGTTTTGGTAGACAGAGCTGTGTTACTCCGTCAACCACCGAAGAGAAAAGCCCCGGAAGATCTCGACGTTCACCCGGTCAACGGAGAATAAGATTCACTCTCCATCACCACACGAAGAACCCAGCCTTAAACAAAGGGAGGATTCAAGACTCAACATCCTCCCTCCCTTGTAATCGGAAGACCGATCTGTTGTAATTTTCTATCCAATCAAAAGAATTTTACAATCGAATCCTTCTTTTTCCGACGCATACAGAAACAACAATACCAAAAAGCTTCCATCGCATCTCTCCTTGAAGTTCGACTCATATAGCCCTCGCTACACGGTTAAATTGCAAAGAGTTCAGAGTCACCCTACATCAGATAATACTTTCCAGTCTCTGTAATTTTTTTGGCAATCAAATTTGGCGCCGTTACTGGGGAGGGAACGGTATACGTTATTTTCTAACAATTATTTCTTCTCTTTTTTTGTGTATAGGGACAGATACAGGAAGTTGACATCTACAGAGGATCCAAAGTACTTCAGAGACGCTGCCCTAGAAGGCAGAACACCAGACTCTTCAGGAAAGCCGCGCAAACGCAGCAAAATTCTCGAAAATGCGGCTATCCCAGTGAGTTAAGGTTTCAGCCTTCTTCTGTAGTCACTAAATTTGAGTTATGTATCTACTGCAGTTGTTAGATTTTATTGTAACTTATCTGAACATTGTTCTAACAATAACAGAAACTTGTGATTCAAATTTAAAACCCGGATAGACTTGAAAGTGCACCTAGAGGGGGTGAATAGGTGTACTAGCAATCTAATGCAAATGATACGGAATTAAAAACTTAATTGTAAATACACAACGTGTAACCAAGAGTGAGCCGAATTTTTCATGAAGGGCTTTGGAACTACTCCTTGAGATTCCTCTAAATTAAGAGTTGAGGTGCTATTAAAAACTCTCTTGGTTCAACACAAGTGTGGGCACGCACAAACTATATCTAGCATATGAATATGAACAATGTAAAGTAATGCAAGATATAAGATAGAAAGTTGAGAGATAGTGGATCAAACACAAACATAAAGATATGTTTCGAGGTTCGAGCCACTACTCTACGTCCTCACCTTCACATAGAAGAATTTTCACTATGTTCACGCAGGACCTTCCACAAAGGGACCTCTACTGAGGAATTACAACTCAACACTTAGAGTACACAACTCCTCTCTCAAACACAATCACCTCTACACAAGAGGGAAGGCACAAAGCCAAAGCAAAGAAAAAGGTTTACAACTTGCTGATCTTATGATCACAAACTCTCTTAGTGATCTCAAAGGATCACAAATAATTTTCTCACAAAACAAAGATCCTAAAGACAAGATTAGAATTGATAACTCAAGTGTGAGAAATCAAATTGTTTTGAAAAAGAAATAACAAAGAAAATACTTAGGAAAAACTTCTTAATAGATATATAAAATGAAAAACAAAACAAATTCCCAAATCTTGCTTTTCTTTGATTTTTCAAAAACTTTGAAAACAAATAAAGACAGAGAATTTTGGCACAAAAACTCTTTTGAAAACTTTATTAAAAATACTTGAGAATGTGAGAAAAATTACACTTAAAAATCTTGTTGAAAACAGCCCTCAAAGACCCATATTTATAGGGGTCTGAAAATATAGCCGTTGGGGTCCAGAACAGGTCAAAAATGACCTGTCGTGCGATCGCTCGGTCGACCGCCAACGGTCAGATTTTCGACCTTTGGGGTTGTCGGTCGACCGCCCCAAGGCACAGTGAGAACTTTCTCACTGTCGGTCGACCGCTTGGTCGACCGAGGCCAGAATCAGAGAGCTGTATCTCTGGTCGATCGACCGATCAGTCGACCGGGGCCATTTCCAGAGAGTTAACCGCACGGTCAACCGCTAAAGCCTTGCACATCTGTGCACGTCGATCGATCGGTCGATCGATCGAGCCAGGCTTTGGTCAACCGGTCGGTCGACCGTTAGCAGCCCACAGCTAGAGTTTTAGGGTTTGAAAACTTGGTCTTTTAAATACCCATAAAATCTCATAAAATCACATAAAATTCACAAAAATAAGTTCTTATTAATATTTGAAGAACAAATATGTGTGACTAAAATTCAACACATATTTCAAACAATTTGAACTATTTTTGTGATATAGAAATTAAGCTTTAAACCAAAATCGGTATTTTCCAAAAATCAAACTTCTAAAGGAAAATATGATTTTTCTATAAACTTGTACAAATACAAAAAACAATATATTAAACTTATTTCGAAGCATAGCGTGGATGGATAGAATCCAATACACATATAAAAGATATATTTATGTTTTTTGTCAATAAATCCAAAACTAAGTTTTGTTAAAAATAAAACTTAAAACCATGAACTAGATATACATCAAAGTAAGTTTTTAAACAATATGAACTAAACAATGTATAAGGATGAATCTACTATACATATAAACCATGTAAACTACTTCAGATGAAATCTATTCATGAAACCAAAAGATATATTCTTGAAAATCTGAAACGGTTAAACTGAAACCAAAATTTTTGAACTTGTGTATATGTGAACTTGAGCATATCAAGACTAAGTTTTTTTTTTTACACACAAGATCTAAAACACGATCCACACACACACACACACACACACACACACACACACAAGTTTACAAGGCATGGTCGCCTATCCAACTGCCCTGCGAAGGTAGGGGTTTTCAAAATAAGATTTGAAGATCATTTTAGCATATTTGAAAATTCTACCAATTGAAGAATAACGAGATTATTTTATGATAATTTTGAAAACTAGTACGAAATCCTTCAAATAAGGAATAAAATAAATATATATTCCATAATATATGAAAACTACACGAGAATCGATACTCAAAAATTGATAAAACTCATATAGGCTAAAGAATCAAAACAATGAGTAAATAAAAGATATATAGAGTGTACAAAAATCATGTAATCAACAAAATCATGAAAATAAGACGTTGAAGCTCAACTAAAATTCTCTTATCAAAAATAAGAAATCATCAAAACTCAAAGAAATTCTATTTTTATCAAAAACTAAACAAGCTTCAAGGTATATGTATATTTAGTCAAAATTAAAAGTATCCATGCATATCCCAAATATAAATAAGTCCATTTTAGAATTTCGCATGAAGGCAAATGACTCTAGGATATATACGTATATCTATTAGTTATAGACAAAATTGACATATACATAAAACTAAACACATTTTTATGAAAACATGTACAAAATAGGGAATACAAGTTAAGATGTAAGAATCATCAAAAGTAGGTTATACTAATATATCTAATAAGTACACATGAGCAAATAAAGTACAAGCATATAATAATCAGTGTAGCTCACTAATTATACAAGTATAAATACAAGGTTTAATGAAAACTACATCTAAATAAGTAATCAAAAAAAGAAGCACAAAACATAAACAAATATGTTCATTAGGGCAAATGCACGTACTATTAGAATTAGGATATACGCAATAGCTAAACTCTAGTGAGAACACAAAAATATAAGTCCATATAAATATGGGTGTATCTCAAAGACTATCTATGTATATCGCATGTCTAATAACATTGCATTTAATATAATGAGCATTAAAAACATGGCATGCTAAAAATATCAATACAATAGCATGTAAACATAAATAGGAGTAAGAGATAGTTATCAAACCGAGCGAACTAATCTCTATGTCTCCAAAGCATGATGGTCCTCCCACCGAACGTCCCTTGAAAGTGATGCATCCAAAAGTGTCACCAATGAGCTCGGGACGCATCCACTATCAAGGCACCAACACTCTCACGTTAAGTGAGAGCCCAAACCTATATCAAATATGATAGGGATGGATTTTGGTACCCATATCTTTTTGGGTCCATAGGGATTAACATCTTTCCTAGCATCTTTCCTAATCCAAACAAATTTGTTTGCAAAATTTGAATTATGTATTCTATCATAACAAAATTTTGCAAGGTGGCCGTTAAGTTCACAATGTATACAAGTGTGCACATTAGCATACAAATCATGGGTGTGAGCATAATGAGCATGTGTATACCATGGAGGATGTGCATGAATATGTGGAGCATGTTTCTTATGAAATATGGATTCCAATCTCTTGTGGTTCATGGCACAATGGCTCAAAGTGGAACCCAAATAATCTACACTCTTCTTCAAAATACAAATATCATTTTCAATGATTGAAGAAGAAGTGAAGCATGCATCATGTTTATCACTAGTAGATGAAGCAATGGGTGTATGACAAACATGAGAATCAAAAGCATTTTTCAAAGAAACTTTTTCTTTTGAAATCAAATCTATTTCTTTGAAAATCAAAGCAGTTTTATTTTTTAAAGAATCATTTTCTTTTAAAACAAATTCAAGTTTTGAAGACAAAACTCATTTTTCTTCAAAACAATATCAAAATTATTTTTGTTCTTTAAAATTCATTTTCTTTTAAAACAAGATCTAGTTGGGATTTCGATAAAATCTCTTTCATTTGAAATCTCAAACTTTTCTTGCAAAACCATATCTAGTTTTGAAAATAAATTTTTATTTTCTTCTTTTGATTTAAACTTTTCTTTTTCAAAAATTTGTATTTTTCTAGCAAGTTTTCACAAAATAATAAAATTTCTTCATTTAAAGCATGAGCATCCATATTTTCATCACATGAAGAACTAGCATAATCATCAAGATGAGTGTCTGATTTTACCTCAAGGGAGTTAATACCTTGGACCATGAAGCAAACTTCATCGACTCATCCACCATGGGTTTCTTCACCAAAACATGTGTCGTTTGTACCTTGGGAGAAGTCAATGTGTTCCACACTACAAAAACGGAATCACAATGAGAAATCAAAAAAAGATCATCTTTCCTAAGTGTGTGCCTAAGTGCCTCTACGGCTTGTGTATAGGCCTCAATGTACTTGTCATTACCAAAATAAATTTTCGTGGTAGTGGCTAGATAAACATGCAAACTTAGGGCTTTAAGATAAGCACTTATCTTAAATTTTTACATATCAATATTAGACACATCACGCATGGGAGGGGCAAGAAAATTCATAAGTGTATAAACTGTGTATGCAAATGCAAATCTAAATTAGCAATCCAAGATCACACTACTAGGTGGTTAAACCAAATATCAGGAGCGGAGGCTCTGATACCAATTGAAAGTGCACCTAGAGGGGGTGAATAGGTGTACTAGCTAATCTAGTACAAATGATGGAATTAAAAACTTAATTGCAAATATACAACGTGTAACCAAGAGTGAGCCCGAATTTCTCGTAAAGGGCTCTGGAACTACTCCTCAAGATTCCTCTAAATTAAGAGTTGAGGTGCTATTAGAAGCTCTCTTGGTTCAACACAAGTGTGGGCACACACAAACTATATCTAGCATATGAATATGAACAATGTAAAGCAATGCAAGATATAAGAGAGAGTTAGGAGATAGTGTATCAAACGCAAACACAAAGATATGTTTCGAGGTTCGTGCCACCGCTCTACGTCCCCTTTACACAGAACGATTTCCACTATGTCCACAGAGGACCTTCCACAAAGGAACTTCCACTGAGAAATTACAACTCAACACTTGGAGTACACAACTCCTCTCTCAAACACAATCACCTTTACACAAGAGGGAAGGCACAAAGCCAAAGCAAAGAAAAAGGTTTACAACTTGGTGATCTTATGATCACAAACTCTCTTGATGATTTCAAAGGATCACAAATAATTTTCTCACAAAATAAAGATCCTAAATATAGGATTAGAATTGATAGCTCAAGTGTGAAAATTCAAAGTGTTTTGGAAAGAAATAACAAAGAAAATACTTGAAAAAAACTTCTTAATAGATATGTAAAATGAAGAACAAAACAAATTTCCCAAATCTAGCTTTTCTTTGATTTTCCAAAAACTTTGAAAACAAATAAAGATAGAGAATTTTGGCACAAAAACTCTTTTGAAAACTTTGTTAAAAACACTTGAGAAGGTGAAAAAAATTGTACTTAGAAATTTTAGTGAAAACAGCCCCCAATGACCCATATTTAGGGGTCTGAAAATATAGTCCTTGGGGTCCAGAACAGGTCAGAAATGACCTGTTGGTCGACCGCCAACAGTCGGATTATTGACTGTCGGGGTTGTCGGTCGACCGCCCAAGGCATAGTGAGAACTTTCTCACTGTCGGTTAATTAGTCTCTAAAACTGCATATTTCATACCACATCTTCACATTTATTTAATATTAAATTCTGCTAATAATATCTCTCTTGTGTGTTTTTAGGTCCATGGCATGAAATGAAGAACACCCAAAATTGCCATTTAATTGGTGATTAAAAGCCTACAAATATAGTCATTAACTTTGGAGCGTTGTTTCGTCAATACCAGGGGCCCAAAAGCAGAAACTGGGACATCCAACTGATAGGAGACCGACGGACAGCGCACAGCAGGCAGCGCTGGGCGCGCCACGCCAACGCTTTAGGCCAGGGTTTGTCCCCCTGGTCCCCTTTCCCCTGGTGCCTATAAACACCCCTCTTGGGGGTTCTTCAGGGAGATATCCAAAGAGTAGGGTAGTTTCTTTCAATGTTGCAGTTTAAGGTAGTTTAGTTTAGTTCTTCTTCCTCTTTGTATTTTCTATTTTTTGTAGATCTTGTAATAAGAGAGAGAAAGTAGTACATGGGCGGAAAGTAAGAGTGCTTGTAATAGAAGGTGACAAGGTATGAAAGGTTCTCTCTTTACCTCTCTTTATTTTCTTCTCTCCAACTCTTTTATATGTTTAGCTAATTTTCTCTCATGGCAACTAACTGCTAACCGCTAACTCGCTAACTTTTTACTTGACAATCCACATGAATCTAATAGCTTCTGCTTCGCCTTGCTCTTGCAAGACTATTGATGGCTTATGATGATGGATTCTAACACTCTAACATCCTAACTCTCTAATAAGCTAACATTACTTTATTTCATGCTTGCTCTTATTTAGTTTTGATGGTTTAAGTATAGCTTGCACTTGTTGAGTTTGGATGTGATGAGTTGACATATGGGTCATGCTTTGAAACGCTCTTGACCAAGGACCAGTGATGGCCAATGATACATGTGAGGCAACTATCACTAAGAGGTTAGCATGGTTAGTGGAGCCATTAGTAGTTAGTAGCCATGGGTTTTCTTACATTTTTATTTTGTTTTAGAAATACAATCAAAAATATATTCTTTTCTATGTTTTTCACTTCTTTGTGTTTCACCGTATTTCTCTTTTCATTCTTTATTTTCTTTTCTTTCCATTCTTTCAAACATTAAAGAACTTTTAACATACACGTGAACATACTGTGTAAGCTTTTATCGCCTCCTGTCCTTATGAATCCGACTTGTTTTAGCCTCTATGCTATAACGGAAGTATCGAGGAAGCCAAAGCACACACACTTTAAATATTGATTTTAAAACATACACTTTTTGTGCACGATTTCCCCCAATCATCGGTCAACCGCCCGATCGACCGAGGCCAGAACCAAAAAGTTGTCGACCAGGTCGGTCGACCAGTCAGTTGACCGAGGCCATTTCTAGAGAGCAGACTCTCTGGAACGGTCGACCGCTAAAGCCTGTGCACTTATGTGCACATTGGTCGACCGGTTGTTCGACCGAGCCAGGCTTCGGTCGGTCGGTCGGTCGACCGTTAGCAGCCTACAACCAGGGTTTTAGGGCTTGAAAACTTGATCTTTTAAATACCCATAAAATCCATAAAATCACATAAAATTCACAAAAATAAGTTCTTATAAATATTTGAAGAACAAATATTTGTAATTAAAATTCAACACATATTTCAAACAATTTGAACTATTTTTGTGATATAGAAATTAAGTTTTAAACTAAAACCGGTATTTTGGAAAATAACCAAAGTTCTAAAGGAAAATACGATTTTTCTATAAACTTGTACAAATACAAAAAATAAGATATTTAAACTTATTTTGGAGCAACTGTGTATGGATAAAATCCAATACACATATAAAAGATATATCTAGGTTTTTTTGACAATAAATCTAAAACTAAGTTTTGTTAAAAACAAACTTAAAATCATGAAATAGATATACATCAAAGTAAGTTTTTAAACAATATGAACTAAACAATGTATATGAATGAATCCACTATACATATAAGTCATGTAAACTACTTTAGATGAAATCTATTCATGAAACCAAAAGATATATTCTTGAAAATCCAAAACGGTTAAATCGGAAGCAAAACTTTTGAACTTTTGTGTGCGTGTAAAACTTGAGCATATCAAAACTAAGCTATCATTACACAAGATCTAAAGTAAAACTAAACTAAACAAACCGAAGTCTTCTTGGCGATCTCCATCTCCAAGCCGACTCGATCCAAACACGATCCAAATGAGCTTGACTCCAATCGAGTGTTAGATGTGATCTTGACGCGCGAGCTCTTGAATCTACACGTATTAACTCCAAGACTGGCTTTAAATCCTTTGTTGAAGCTAATCACCTACTAAGATCTTGATCAATATCTGAAACTTATTAAACACAAGATCATTAGGAAGCTAACCTTCATAAGTTAGTCATCATCAAAACTAAGGTGAAAGGCCTCTTGGCCAATAAGACTTGCATCTAGGCATTAGTCTGTTTTTATTTTTTCAATCACTGTCGAAAAGTTCTAGAGATCGAGGTAAGTCTGGATAGCATTTAAATTAGGAAACACTTGTAGTGATTAATTGCTTTGAGTGATACTATTCTATAATCTTGCACACTTGCACTAAATCGACTTAAGGGTAAAACCCCTAACAAGATAAAATGGGAAAGTCATTATCCTTCTTAAACCACAAACAACATCTCTTTGCACTCACAATCAAAACCTAATTTTAAATTTGAATAGATGTTGACTTTAAGGACTCATTAGGAGATTGACCTAAGGAGGAAGTTGTTCGAATTTGACTCTTGTCAAATCGGTGACTAGGTAGGGGATTGAGAGGTGAAACCTCAAAAAACAGTGGTTTGGCATAATTAGGCTCGTTACTTCGGCACGGATACCTCCCACTGATCTTGCCACCTACCTGGCTGATTAACTCATGGTCCGATTCAGCAATATACCTCCCGTGGATAAATCTAAAGTTAGGAGTCATTTAGGTCTAAGTCCACCCTACAATAAGCTTGGTTGATTTTGATTTTTGATTTTTATTTTTTGGTGTGACCTTATTTGTTATTGATTGTGTATGTCAGTTTGGTCAAGAGACCCAGCCACATCTAAATTAACTAGAAACATCTCTCACCACCTAAACCGATCCCAAAATGGCACAAACAATATCCTTACAGAATAGGTTCTATCTAATAAGAAATCTCTTCCATCTTGCATTCAGCTTCCCGAAGCTGACGATGATAAATTTGAGCGTAAGCTAAAATAAATCACCACTCCCGTAAATATCACGGTTTAGAATCCGAAGATGCATACTTCTTCATAAGAGAATTTGAAGAGGTATGTGTAATGATAAATAAGGACCTAGCCAAGAAATAACTATACAGTTTAATAGAAAACTCCACAACTTGTAATGATTTCGCAAAAATCTTCTTAAAAGAACTTTACCCTATCTATAAGACCGCCCTTATTAGAAAAAACTTAATGCAATGTAAGAAAAATAACCGAACAAACCGTTTTGAAAATACTTCAAATGATAGTGTGCCCCAGAAGAGGCACAATTGAAGTTTAAATGTAGTCGACAAGGAGTTGCCTAGTATGAACCATGCATGTTAAACAGTTCATCTTCCCAACAATCTGCCGCAACCCTCCTTCCAGTGTTTGAAAAAAGGAACAATTCTTCAACAACCAAATGTCAAATGTAAGGCCCATCAGTAAAAGTTAAAAGGCCCTAAACATGAAAGTCCACAACTTGAAGATCTGAAACATGCATCAAGGAAGCTAAGATGAAAATTCTCCTCCTCAGACTAGCAAAACACATGAGTAAAATCTTGCATCAAGCAATCCAGTTTTAAAGGTTCTCAGTTATCCTACATAGCCCAGATTCAGTCCAACTTTCCCAAGTCATGCGGCGACAACCAAAAGAAAAAACTGTAATAGCATCATTTCTTTGTGGTTTCAGCATCTTGGACAGTACAGTCAACAACTTCAGAAACGCTGCTGCCATCTACTTCAGAAGATGAATCCAAAGAAACCTTCTTCAAAGAAGCTTCTGTGCCAATAGGGTTTAAAGAAGCTCTCTTCACTCCTCTTCCTATAACACCAAGATGGGTTATGCCGCTACCATTCGTTGCTGCAGTAGATACAGTTGGGGAATCAAAACCACCATTCAGAACACCCATCTGTGAAGAACTCAAAGATGCAGATCTGGAGTCTGTGCAGGAGAAATTCGTATCCACAGAAGCTGATTTAGATGCAGCCATTTTCATGATTTCAGAAAAGATGGATTTCGGATTTGACAAGACATGTTGTAGGTCCTCCAGCTGCATTCAAATTGTGAAGCTTGGTTTTGTCATAAAGTCACAATGATAAAATTCAAACAAGCCTAAATTTTACTAAACCTACCTTAACTTTTAAATAAAGTTTAATACTGTTCCAATATTTCATGAATCATCAATAAGCCTCCAAAACAATTAAAAATGTTAAAATGTTAGTTACAATGATGTTTATGCCCTTGACCTGATTTTTTGTATTTTAAATCTATTGGTCTAAATGGATATAAAACTCAAATCAGCTTTATACCGCTATTTCATCTTCTTCACCCGTTCCTCATATTCTTCATTTCAAGTCACTATCCTAACCAAGAAATAAAGTTTGTCTTTTCTATTGTCATATTCCCAAAATCAAACCCTAAATCATAATACAAAATCTTGAACTAATCCTTTTTTTTTGGTTCCCTTTTTTCAAATCTAACCCATCACATCTAAATCACACCCTAATTTCCCCTTTAATTTTTCACTTTCATGTCATATTGAACTCTAATATATCATACCCAAATCAAGCTCTATTTTATATATTTCTATTCTCATCAAACCTAATTTACCTAAACAAAACCCTAATGTCCCCTCTTTTGGTTGTCATCTCCAAATCAAATCTTTACCCATCATACCCAAATAAAATCTGAGTCTTTAAATTATGGCATAGAATTAATAGATAGGTATAGGGAGAAGAAGATGAGTTAAAAGAGATGAAGTTGATATAAACTCATTTTGATTTAAACTAATTTCAAAATAAGTTAAGAGAAAAAATTTAAAGTATATGTTAGATTTAAAATAACAGGGTCCAATTTAGCATGCACTTTTACCTAATGATGTCATGTGTAATTTGTGTTAACAAAGGGAATGGATGTGATACCAGCAACAAAGTTCCGAGGGTCTTATTGATGACCCATGAAATATTGAGAGGTTATGTGACTTTAGTTTAAAAATAAGGAGATATTGAGAAATTTAGCCTTCAAAGAATGGTCTACAGAGAAAGAGATCCTTAGAAAACAAAGTTCAGCAAGCAGTAAATAAAAAATAACAGATTTGTTGTTTTTTTTTTTTTTTTTTCTGGTGTGTGTGTGTGTGTTGGGGGTGGGGGGGGGGGGGGGGGGGGGGGGGGGGGGGGGGGGGGGGGGGGGGGGGGGGGGGTGTTCTCTTTATTTGCCTCAAAAGGCAAATGTCGAAAGCATGCTAGGAGGTCCTGGTAAGAAAAGAGTAATAGCAACCCCTAATGTCTACAAGTGCAATCAAGTCCACTTTTCTGCACGGAAATGGAAAAAAATGACGAGAAGAAATTTTTCAAATATGACATCAAAAGGATAAACTTTGAAAAATAACATCAAAATGCAGTTTAAAATTTTAAATACGATAATCAGTAGCACTGCAGTTACCTTCCTCTCTAGCTCACTCAATATACCACTGAGCACCTCTTTCTCATCTTCCTCAATAGGCAGATCAGCATCACCCTTGCCTGAAGCCTCGTTGCCACCTATACCTGAGTCATTCACAATATTCACATATTTATCTGGTAAAGGTGTCGGCGGCACATCTTCACTGAGCCGCTTTAGGCGAGACTGACACAGTGTGATAGCCTTCTGACAATAAGGAATAGCCTCTTCAACCTTTGACCAGACCTCCAAAACCAAACATATCCTGAAATTTCTGATAAACGCATTAAGAAAGCCCAACAGAAGATTAATGAATCAGAATTTTACTCCTACAGTTAAAATTTTCTAAAACCAGGGAATTCTTCCAGAAATTCATTAATTTATTTGATAAGGATACAATTCAACTATCCGGCGATTGTACGGTTCCACCAACCGTTCCAAAATGGATAGAGCTTTCAGATAGTCATTTAAAGATGTCTCAAAGTCCTCTGCAAGTAGAAAATAGATGTTATATTATAGATGTAGTTTCCATGCCAGGAACAAGTTTAGTGCCCAACCTCTTTCCATTGACACCTCTCCCAAAGCAGCAAAAATGTTTACTTTGTCAATTGTATCTTCGGGGCTTTTGTCCACAATTGCTCTTGCAACATCTAGCATCTTCCATGCCAAATCCAGATCAGAATCATCTTCATCCGCTTCAGCCAATCCTCACCATCACCAGCACTGCCCTCACTATCATCTTCCAGGTCCTTGTCACCAGCACCTTGTCCCAAAGATACATGAGAAAACATAGCACATTTCACAACAAATGAGCAAAATAAAAGATTTGACAGTTATGCAAGAGAAGTGAAATCATAATAATTGTTACAATGCTGCTAATGGAACACCCTGGCAATTAAAACCTCCATGAAAATTAAGAAACCATTTTTCGGGAAAAGATCAGAAAACAAAGGAACCAAATATAATAACTAACCAAACAAAAAATTTGCTCATATAGCCATAGATATTACATACCCCTTTCTGATACCATTTATTGAAGCCCGAAAACAAAAGATATTTTGAGCACCTTTGATGGTAACTATAGTGGTCAAAATTGACCCTCACAGGATGACGCGTCGTATACAAGCAACCGGGAGACTCCGCCACTTCACCCTCCCAGAACCAATTCGATCCACACTGAGGTCACCTTTGGCCCCAAAGATGCATCTACACCAACAGTTCCGATGCTTCGTGCCCCTATTTCGGAGACTTCAGCTCCGCACAAGGCAACCACGGCAACAAATCATCCCTGATTTCCGCGGACTGTTACGCATGCAGATCTTTCCCTACGTTCATAGCGTGTCACACCCTCAGGCTGGGGTAGTTATGAACAGAGGCAGATTTTCCTGCATGCAATCCAACAATCAAGCGCTCGTAATTACGGCCGTTATAACAAATCGACATGTGCAGATCGTGCAGTTATGAAGATCACGCACGTACAATCGCCCTATGAACACAGATCAAAAATAAATATACCTCCTTCTCCAACGAGAGAGATGACATTAGGATCCTTCTTCTTCCAGCTAAGCTCAACACTAAGGACTCTGACAAACAATCATGTAATTCCTGTAACCAGTGAATTCTCCTCCTCTAATTTTTTCCTGATTAAGGGTTTTCACGTAAAACCCTCTATGTTGCATTGTATTTTATTTACAACATCTCACCCCCATTTTCCAATCTCGCTTGTGGTGAGGATTGACCATTGATCATTCGTGGCAGAAAAACTCCACCACAAACTGGGTTTTTGTTGAGATCTGAGTCCCATTACTCAGATTTCTCCCCTACCAAACACTTCCTCAAAAAAAATTCTCCAAAAAGTCATGACCCTGAGCAGTCGATCACCAGCAACAAGACACCTCCAAGAGTAAATCCATTGTCACCACTGGAGGCATCCTTTCCTCGAGCGGTCTCAACCTCAGCCCCATCGTGGAAGAGTTATCTTCACACTTTGCAGGGGGCAGCCAGAGACACCCATTCGCCATCGACGCACGAAAACCAACTCCTCCGAATGTTCACTGACAAGAAGGAGATGACGAAGCAGCAAGCTCTATTCAATCGTGAGCATGAGAGCAAGCAGGTATGATCGAGAAAGCGCATCCGTGAACGGGAGGAGTTGAACCATCAACGGCCAACTCCTCGCCCAGATCACAACCCTCCAAAACACCGAGGACCGCCTCCATCGCAGAAAGGCCTACAGCTAAGAAGGTCAAAGACGGCGAGCACTCTCAGAGCCGGAAGCGACACAGGTCAGACTCCCCTACTCCGTCGGAGTCAGACTCCCCTACTCCATCGGAATGACCGACGGGGGTCGAGTTCGTCACATCCCGCACGAGGGATCAACATGATCATTCTCGAGAAGAAAAACTGAGTTCCTCTGCGTCCAAGATCTCGACAAGCTTATACAAAAGCAAGTCGAGAAAGCAAAAGTGCCACCACCACGGCAGCACTCAGAGCCATCATTACCTATGCATCCAACTCCCCCTTTTCTTGGGGCGTATTGGAATGGAATTTCCGAGAAGTTCACGATTCCAACCTTTGACTGCTACTCCGTCAGAGCGATCCGATCCAGCATATCCGCCAATATCAGAACAAGACGGTGATATATGCCCGAAGCGACCCCATCTTGTGCCGGATCTTCCCCTCCAGTTGAAGGGATTGATTTCCGACGATTCTACTCTCTCCGTCACGATCGATCCACGACTTCGAGGATCTTACCAATGTCATCTGTCAATATTCCTCATGCCAGAAGTTCAAGCAGACCAACCACCACCTCCTTTCCGTCAAGACAAGACCTTCGAAAGTCTCAAGGCGTACGTCGGCTTCTTCAGAGTTAGCCGGCCAAGTGCACAACTTCAGCGAAGATGGTGCCGCTCTCACATCATCAGCGAGCTGCGAGTCACCCACCCACTAGACAAACATATGGTGAAATACAATATCACTTTTGGAGTGAGTTGGTCATGTAACGAGCCCAACGTACATCTAATTAGAGGGAGCAATGAAGAGTCCTGCCAACCATGGTTCAAAGACTCGTCCGAGTTGGAGACGAGTCGGCCGAGTCATATCCGCCTCGGCCTGCTCCGAGACGAGTCCGAGTCACGAGTCGGTCGGCTCAACTCAGAGGAGACCGACTTGGCCGAGAATCGGAGTTGACTCAGCCAACTCGGCCGAATCGGTTGTGACTCGGCCAAATCGACCGAGTCGACTCCGATTCTCAGCCAAGTCGGCGAAACGTATATTCACCCGTGACGAACGGGTATAAAGAAAAAATTTACCTCTCGCTCAGATCTGGAGATCGCTGCCCGATCATCGCTGCTCAGATCTGGCCGTCGGTGCCTCCCCAGTCCTAGGTAATGTTCCTCCTCTCTCTTTCCCTCTCCCTCCTCTGTTTCTCTCTCCCTCTCCCTCTCCTCTCTTACCCGCTCTCTCCCCCGCTCCATCTCCCGTCTCGCTGTCTCTTTCCCTCCCCTCCTCTGTCTCTTCCCCTCCCCCTCCCTCTTTACCCACTCTCTTTCTTTCCTTTTCCATCTCCTGTCTATCTGTCTCTTTCCCCTCCCTCTCTGAGTCCTCTCCCTGTTTCCGACCTCTTCCCCCTCCCCCCTCCGAGGTATAAGAGAAGCAGATGATGATGTTGGTGGTGAAGAGTAAGGATTTCATCCAGTTCTAGTAGTGATGATGGTGAGGATAGCGATGATAATGATGACACTGATGGCGGCAGTGGTGATGATGACAATAATGAAGGCAACAATAGTACTGGTGAAGGAATTATAATCTTAAAGGTCATATACAAATGTTGAGTTTGACATCAGGCCAACATTATGGTGTGACATATCCATGACTACAGACCACAACTTGAGAGATCTAAGTAACTAGTATCGGTTTATCTACTTACCGCAGAGATGATTATGATGATTTTGTGCCTCATCGCAATCAATGTGAAAATAGCTACACTAGCATGTATTATGAATGTAGTTGTGCAATTTACTACATTGGAAGGTATTTTGATATGTTTCTAAGATGACGCGTGTATTTATGCTTCGCTTTATATTAGTGTGATAGGTGATATGCTTTGGACATGTGATAATTGAATTGGATGTCTACATTTTTTTAAGATTTGTCGTGATTTTTTCAGAATTATTTGAGCTTTTTATGAGCGTTTGCGCGAGTCGCCGAGACCGATCCGAGTCGCCGAGACCGATCCGTTTCAGTGCCCGCCGAGTCGGCGGCCCAAACAGCGACTGTGAACCATGCTGCCAACCAACCTATCAACTGTGATGACGAAGGAGATAACCCGAAGCCACATCATAGGGCTCCTCTGTCGACAACCCAGGTCGCAGGCAAGGCGCTTTAAAGAAGCGTCCGTTCCTGAACCCTCAACAGTGCCCACTCGAGCTAACCGAGTAGATGACAGCTTCATGATGAGCACAATTTTATCACATTTTATACTCCTATTTATCTATAATTTGTACATAAATAATGCTACTCGGTATATCTTATTGAATTTTGTAGCAAACAGTTAAAAAGGAGAGAGAGGGAATCCAGTTATTTTCAGCAATGAATTCACGTACTTTGTAAAGACTGAGGGTTATCGTCTGAGCATGTGTTGCATTTAGTCATAACTTTGGTTACAAAACTCCGAAAGAAGTCATTTAAGATATCTACGGAAAGAGAATTCAAAGATCTACAATTTGGTGTAGAGAGTTTTTGCTAATTCGCCTGTTGGTTGCCCGTATGAGCATTTACAGAATCAACCTGAGTCAAAACCGAATTAATATATAATATGTATTTGTTGAGGGTCTTTTCTATAAAATGTCCTTATTATATAAGGATAGGGCTGCTCTTGTATGGGGACCCAGTCATTTAGGATCTAGGGTTTTGTTTTTTAAGGTTTTATTTTACGTATTTTTCTTTGTTTTTTTTTGTGGGGGCGAATCTTGCCCACCATACTTTCTTCAACAATTTTAATAAGAGAATTATTTCTCGAGAACTACTTTTGATCTCTCTATTTTTCATTCTCATTTGCGTTTATCAATTCTGCAAATCACTGTTGTCGTTTATCGTGAAATCAAGAAAGGCAGCGTCTTGTACCTCGGTCCGTGTGCGCGAGAAACTGCGGTGTCCTCTTGAGCGTGCGCATAGAGCAGCAACTAGCCAGGAGAGTGTGGGGAAGCACATAAGGAGTGGGACACGCTGCTACTGTAGCACATAATGGATGGCGCCAGCACATGGGGGTCCCCCATGTCCAGGTAATGTTGCTTTGGCTTTATTTGCTTTGGTTTTAATTGCTTTGGTTTGAATCAATTGCAGAGAGTAGCTTAACTAATTACTTTAATTAATTAGTAGTTTAATTTAGTTAGTTCTGTTAATTAATTAGTTTATTAGTTTAGTTAATTAAATATTCTTGTAAGTAGTTAGTTTATTAACTTATTATAATTAATTAGTTATTCATTATTGCAAATAATTACTAATATACTTATAATGTTTTATTTGTTGGATTATCGTGTTGGTACTATAACATGAGTAGCTAGTTTTTTTTCCTTGTGCATAGGGAGATAAACCTAAGCTAGATTTTCATGTGATCAACGATAAATCTCTATATAGGGCTACACACACTGATTGAACTACCACTTTTAGAAGATTATTTCTTGAGTCAATAGGTATTTGACAGGCTATGTATCGATGGTTAAAGATCTATACTTAGGATTTTGTTGCCTTTCTACTATT